>BPLR01010826.1:0-232493 GCA_021605095.1 Caerostris extrusa
AGCATGTTCAAACAAGCACAAACCAGAAATTATCCTTTAGCTTAATCTAGAATAGTAGAGGTATGCTTTAAACATTCTTAACAAGAACAGGTTATAATCAATAGTCAGAAATATGCAGCACTGAATCAGTGCATGTTCAAACAAGCACAAACCAGAAATGTCACCTGAGTTCTTAGATCAACAAGGATGCCATGCGGGTGTTGGGCCAATGAAGAAGAAGAAATACTGAAATAATTCCTTTAATGTTCGAAATGTAACACGTAACTTTATTCTTATCTTTAACAAGAAAGATTCTTTTCTTAAATTAAATATTAACAAAAAATCCCTCATTAATTTCAGATTGATCATTCAGTATCTTACTTTGATGATATAAACCTGTTAATATTTCATCATTGTAAAATGTAACATGTAACTTTATTCTTATCTTCAACAAGAAAGATTCTTTTTCTTAAATTAAATATTAATAAAAAAAAAAAATTACCCTCATTAATTTCAGATTGATGATTCAGTTTCTTTTACTTTGATGATATAAATCTGTTAATATTTCATCATTGTAAAATGTAACATGTAACTTTATTCTTATCTTCAACAAGAAAGATTCTTTTCTTAAATTAAATATTAATAAAAAATTACCCTCATTAATTTCAGATTGAGGATTCAGTATCTTTTACTTTGATGATATAAATCTGTTAATATTTCATCATTGTAAAATGCCAACATAAGGCTTTATCTTTTATTCTTATCTTCAACAAGGAAAGATTCTTTTCTTAAATTAAATATTAATAAAAAAAAATACCCTCATTAATTTCAGATTGATGATTCAGTATCTTTTACTTTGATGATATAAATCTGTTAATATTTCATCATTGTAAATGCTGTGGTAACTTTATTCTTATCTTCAACAAGAAAGATTCTTTTCTTAAATTAAATATTAATAAAAAAATACCCTCATTAATTTCAGATTGATGATTCAGTATCTTTTACTTTGATGATATAAATCTGTTAATATTTCATCATTGTAAAATCGAAGATCCTGACTGGATCTAAAATTTCAATTCCATACCCGGGTTTAAAATTAGGAAATCCAAATGTCATAAACTATTCATTAAAAATAATCCCATTGTTTAACGAGCTTGCTGTGTTTAAATGGAACACAGTAATCGAGTTCTATTCACAAGTGTGTTTTTGCAAAAATTGTTTTCAATGCGTAATAGGGAAGGTATTAATACGTTAAAGGATCTCGTATCAATTGGAAATGCTTAGTAAGCTTTTTCCTCATTCAATACCCAAATACGTTGCCTTCGACTATTATTGCCTACGTTATTTAAATTTTAGCTTCCAATCATCACTACCTATCAAGACTAATATTACAAATATGAGAATGAAAAGATTGTAACGTCTTGGCCTATACTGGACCTATAACGGCTTCAGAAGAAGGTCACTTTCAGGTTCAAGGGAACACTTTAATATTTATTTACAAGCAGTAATATATATATAGATATATATATAGAACTCTATTTACGAAGAAAGGAAATTTAAAGATATGTATTAGATACGAAAATGCAGTTCACTTGTTTACTTCAAGGTCGCAGATTTTCAGGAGTTCTCGAGTCTATGACGAATCTAATCAACCCGGTCCAGTGGCCAACTTTAATTATCACACGGCGTAATACACAAAACCACAGGGGGGTTCACTGTGAACAGGTGGAAACTCCGGCCTGTTCAATCACTTTCAGAAAAAGAGAAAAACATTTTTTGACGACTCGTCGCAGAACTTTCTTTCTTCTCCCAAAACCTCCCTTTAAGAGAATCCGTTAAAGGGAGAAGTCAGCTTTCCCCACTTCTTATTGTAGTAGACATTTTCAGCCCATGGTCTATCACCAATCCCGATGCAACACGTCATGGAGTAGTGTATATCCAATCTGTAATTGTTTCGACCTGTGAATGTGACACAAGTAATTACTAATTTCATGAAGTCTCATTATCCATGATATTGATTACCTGCTGTCAGATTTGAGTGACAGGTTGTTCTCATCAATATAAAACGATTATTACATGTAGTACAAATATATTTGTGTCAGATTTGAGTGATAAGTTGTTATTATGCACTTGTTTAAGTTTATACATTCATTTACCCTGGGTACAGAAATGCTATATCTCTTCCAGTGGGGAAAATGCTACAAAGATTGTTAATAAAATAAATGTAATTAATGAATGGGAGGCGATAGCTATTAAATTAGCAGTAGTAAATGTTTTGGTGAATTTATTTGAATTGTCTCATTGGGAAGTGCCGTTATTTCACATTGAAGAGAACGACAATTTCATTCATTCTTATTGCGTGTATTAACAATAATTTCTTTGAAACGATATATGTTGTGACAAAATATCCCATCTGCAGTCGGACTTTTAGATGCAGGTTTCCTTTTTTTTCACCAATCAACACAAAAGCCTGGCTGTTACCTCCTGGAGATATTATTCTTATAAAGAAGGAAAGAATAACATCTCTAGGAGGATATCTCCAGGAGGTTGTTGTGCGGCAGACTTCTCTAGGATGCACTATGGAGAATGTTGAATCCGTTATAACTGCCATAAAATCTACAATCCAAATGCAGGCATTAAAGTAAAGCATTGATTTATTTAAAGATAAACTATAGTAAGAATGATCTATAAATTTTTGCTGAATATTATGGATTATTAAACATATGATCCATAATTATCCATTTCTGAAAAACGTTTTTTATTTCAAGTTATAAAAGCAAAATGTAGCAATTTTATTATTCCCCAGATAACCTCATAATATATTTTTTTCAAGCAAGTATCATAAATCCTCAAAATAACTGTTACAAAAATTCATATTTCGGTTTTATGACGATGTTTCTTAACATATCTCCACATAAACAATAGAACATAATTGTTTCGGCAGACAATATTCATAAAAAAAGTCTTTTGGATCCCTTTACTTCATGTTGACTAAAAGAAATCTTAAATTTTTGCTAACGATAAGATTCAATATTAATTTAGAATAAAGGCAGAAACTAAAAATTTAGAAATTGAGTGATAACGTATGTTAAAGCATCTGTTATTGCGTTGTGCGTTGATTTCAAGATGTATTTATTCAACTGTCGAAGAATATTTCGATATATATATATATATATATATATACATTCTGTGTAAAAAGTGTGCGGAATTTGTAATTTAAAACTCGCGCATAGAAATTGTTACTATAATTTTTTTTTGTAAGTCGATAGCATTATATTGAGTTTCTATGGGGAATTTGAGGAATTTGAATGTGCCATCTGTCAATCAGTGTGATAACAGCAGCTGTTGTTTTTAATCAAACCTTTCAAATGCTCTACGGTTTTTCGTCGTCTTCTTCATTATTCAACAGCCCCACTGTGAGCCAAGACCGTCCGCTTACTGGCAGATTTCGAGACAGGAGAGTTTTCCTTTTAAGGGATACGATTGTCCGCCCCTACGCCTAAAGCTGTATAGTCATATTAGGGAGACCTATGACTTAAGGTGGATTTCAAACCACTACAAGCATCCACTGGAACCGCCGGGACTCGAACCCGAAGTCAGTGCAACAGAATGACAGAGTGCTAGTCACTCAGCAGTCAGGCTCCCCTATGGTTTTTACAACGAAAAATTAATTAAACAAAGAGTTTGCCTTAAATTTTATGCCTCAAACAAAATTTTGTGTGCCGATTTTCTAAAAATGTTGGTTTGGTTTGTCGCTCTACGGTCAATCTTGTGCACACTTTGGGCTAAACAAACCGGGACCTACAGTTTAAAGGGGATTTAAACCACTCACAAACGTCCATGCCACCTCCAGGATTCGAACCTGAAGCCAGAGCGGTAGCCACTTGGCCACCAGACCGCCTAAAAAAATGTCGGAGAAAATCTGTGGTTATTCATATATCTCAAAACGCAAGTGTATGAATAGCATAAAACATTCAATGAAAGTTGAAGAATGATGGTTGATTTGCCTCGTTCTTGTTAACATTAAACTGCTAAGACCGACGAAAACATCGACAAAATGAAGAAGTTGATGGTCAAAAATTGCATATATGAGTGCATCAGAGATTTGGCTCATAACATTAGAACTCATATTTTGATCATAAATACGAAAGTTCAGTTTTGTCCAAAATAAAGCATCGAAAGCAGGTCGCTGAAAACATGATTTCTCATCTTCTACGGACAATAAGCAACGTACTTTCCTGATATGATAATTCTGGTTTTGGTTTGGTTTTGTCGCTCTACGGTCATTTTGTGCACACGAAGTTTAAACAGACCGAGACCTACAGTTTTAAAGAGGATTCCGAACCACTCACAAACATTCATGCCACCAACAAGATTCGAACCTGAAGTCTGTGGTACCAAAGGCCAGAGTGCTAGCTGAATCAATTGGCTATCCAGCCGCATATTCCCCAAAGTTTTAAATTATCACCCGAGGAAGGTGTTTTGACAGGATGTGAGGTATAAAAGAACATTCGCCGAAAGAACTGAATGCCAAACCTTAGTTAGCTTTATGAAAAAAAATGGATCAAGCTTTTTCGTAGTCGTGTTGCCTTCGACGGTGTATACTTTGAAGGAAAAAATGAATCTGACGAAGAAATTTATTTTTGTGGGGCTTTATTAAATAATTCAGGATACTTTTACACATAATGTATACGTAGATACATACCGTACACACACACATACTCACATATATATATCGAAACCATATGACTTGATAATCAAGCATCTACGTCAAACTACTTTAATATTATAGCGACTAATACAGAATGGCGCCTGTTTAAATTTAACCACCTATTAAAGTGTATGAATCAAAAGAGACAGGAAATAAAATTAATGCATAAATAAACGATTCAGAGAAGAGCAGACTGATTTCTCATTGTTTAAATTTACCCTTGCTATAAAAAGTCTGTGCATAGTGAGTCGGACGATTATATTTACATTAAAAAAGTCCTTAATAATTCTATTATTATCTAAATAATACAAATCTAGCATAAGATGTTTAAAAAGAAAACTGTAAATGTTTGTATAGTATTTACGAATTCCTTTTTTTTTAATTTTAATTTTTATTATCAAATTAATGATAATTGTCAATCCATACATTGAAATTATTTTGAATTTAATAATACATGCGGTTTCAGTTGATATTTTTGCAAATTGATATGTGTTAATGGTAATCAGAATGACAAAGAAAAAAGAAATTCATTTAAATAAAGAAAATTTTTTGTAGAACACGGAAAATTTTTTCAGGAAACTACAGTAAAAATCTACATAAATTTAGTAAAAATTTGTGATTATATTTGTGCTATACAAAAACTTAACAACCCATTTTATAAGAATCAAAAAAATTTTTATTTAATCTAATGCACCATCATTATATGAATAATGCAAATAGAGTTGCCACAACAAACAAAAGCAAAAATAATAATAATAAATAATAAATAAATGGCATTTAAAAGGCCTTATGGTGATAAAATGATTAATAGCCTTGTTTTTCCAATCAGATTGATTAGATAGATTCTCCTATAAAACATATTACATATGAAAATGAATTACTGAAACCTTCAGTTTTTGATGCCATATTTAAATTAGATGCTCAAATTTCTCAGTAACCGTTTGGCAGGCAATGGCCTAATTTTTCTTATATCAAGTTTTAATACATTAATAAAGATATATCCTGTTCATTTTTTGCGATTACTTTATTTATTTATTTTTTTCAGATTTTAAAAATAATTAATATAAATAAAAAACAAATAAATAATGTTTTAAAATAATTTTGACGTTGAAAGCATTGATTAAGGATTGAACCATTGATTAACGATTACGGATGAAAGCATTGATTAAAGATTAAGGTAATCATTGATTAAGGTTTAAAGTAAGCATTGATTAAGGATTAAGAAATAAGGAAAGCGTTGATTAAAGATTAATGATTAAGGATAACATTGATTAAGGATTGAAACATTGATTAAGAATTACAGATTAAGGAAAGTATTGATTAAAGATTAAGAGAAACACGTTGATTAAAGATTGAAGCATTGATTAAGGACAGAATCATTGATTGAAGATCAAGGAAAACGTTGATTAAAGATTGAATCATTGATTAAAGATTAAGAGAAATGTTGATTAAAGATTAAGAGAAATGTTGATTAAAGATTGAAGCATTGATTAAGGATTGAATCATTGATTAAAGATTAAAGAAAACGTTGATTAAAGATTGAAGCATTGAATAAGGATTAAGGAAAGCATTGATTAAAGATTAAGGAAAACATTGATTAAGGATTGAAGCATTGATTAAGGCTTACAGATTAAGGATTGCAGCATTGATTAAGTATTACAGATTAAGGATTGAAGCATTGATTAAGGATTGCGGATTGAGGAAAGCATTGATTAAGGATTGAAATATTGATTAACGATTACGGATAAGGAAAGCATTGATTAAAGATTAAGGTAATCATTGATTAAGGTTTAAAGTAAGCATTGATTAAGGATTAAGAAATAAGGAAAGCGTTGATTAAAGATTAATGATTAAGGATAACATTGATTAAGGATTGAAACATTGATTAAGACAGATTAAGGAAAGTATTGATTAAAGATTAAGAGAAACGTTGATTAAAGATTGAAGCATTGATTAGGACTGAATCATTGATTGAAGATCAAGGAAAACGTTGATTAAAGATTGAATCATTGATTAAAGATTAAGAAAAACGTTGATTAAAGATTGAAGCATTGATTAAGGATTGAATCATTGATTAAGGATTGAATCATTGATTAAAGATTAAAGAAAACGTTGGTTAAAGATTGAAGCATTGAATAAGGATTAAGGAAAGCATTGATTAAAGATTAAAGATTAAGGAAAACATTGATTAAGGATTGAAGCATTGATTAAGGATTACAGATTAAGGATTGAAGCATTGATTAAGGATTACAAATTAAGGATTGAAGCAAAGGATTACAGATTAAAGGATTGAAGCATTGATTAAGGATTACAGATTAAGGAAAGAATTGATTAAAGATTAAGGATTGAAGCATTGATTAAGGATTGCGGATTGAGGAAAGCATTGATTAAGGATTGAAATATTGATTAACGATTACGGATAAGGAAAGCATTGATTAAAGATTAAGGTAATCATTGATTAAGGTTTAAAGTAAGCATTGATTAAGGATTAAGAAATAAGGAAAGCGTTGATTAAAGATTAATGATTAAGGATAACATTGATTAAGGATTGAAACATTGATTAAGACAGATTAAGGAAAGTATTGATTAAAGATTAAGAGAAACGTTGATTAAAGATTGAAGCATTGATTAAGGACTGAATCATTGATTGAAGATCAAGGACAACGTTGATTAAAGATTGAATCATTGATTAAAGATTAAGAAAAACGTTGATTAAAGATTGAAGCATTGATTAAGGATTGAATCATTGATTAAAGATTAAAGAAAACGTTGGTTAAAGATTGAAGCATTGAATAAGGATTAAGGAAAGCATTGATTAAAGATTAAAGATTAAGGAAAACATTGATTAAGGATTGAAGCATTGATTAAGGATTACAGATTAAGGATTGAAGCATTGATTAAGGATTACAAATTAAGGATTGAAGCATTGATTAAGGATTACAGATTAAGGAAAGAATTGATAAAAGATTAAAGATTAAGGATTGAAGCATTGATTAAGGATTACAGATTAAGGATTGAAGCATTGATTAAGGATTACAAATTAAGGATTGAAGCATTGATTAAGGATTACAGATTAAGGAAAGAATTGATAAAAGATTAAAGATTAAGGATTGAAGCATTGATTAAAGATTGCGGATTGAGGAAAGTATTGATTAAGGATTGAAACATTGATTAAGGATTAAGGATTGAGGTACTGATTAAAGATTAAGGAAAGGATTGTTTAATAATTAAGGAAAGCATTGATTAAGAATAAAGGAAAGCATTAATTAAGGACTGAAGAAAGCAAGAACCTCTTAAAAATAGGATGTAAATTTGTTATCCTTTTAAATCCTACTGTCGTCTTAATACCAGAAATATTTGAAGAATTGCCACAGACGTGTGACAAAATTTAGCTACATCTCTAACGTGCCCTGTACGACGCTCTCTTAATCATTTTAAACCGTTTGTTGGCAAAGTGTTCTCGGGCACACACTTTCTCAGATATTGTGTAATCACGCGTCGTCATTCAAATAGCTGCACGTGTTAATCTAAATATCTCGCCGAAGTGACCCACATTTTGACATCTGTCAAGCTTCGTTCAAAGTCACCAGAATCACGACTCACAAGAAATCTTTTTTTTTTTGTGGTACTTAACTGCAAAAATAAACGAAAGCTAGATGGAATACATCCTAATGACTTCTTATATCTTTCGCTACTCACCGAGCAATAGCAGAAAATGTTTTTTTTTTTTTTTTTATTAACTATCAAATCATCTGTAGAATATTCTTATGAAAATTTTTGCATAAGAAATATTTTTCATATGTTAAATACTTTTTTTGTTCATTAGCATCATTAGCAACCAGGATGTTTTTTAAAAGATTAAATTTTTTTTTATGTAACATTGGAATGATAAAAATCAATAAATATTTTTACAAGCTCTATTTAGGCTGTAACGTCTCGGCTTGTACTAGACCTATAATGGCTTCAAGAAGAAGGCCACTTTCAGATTCATAGGAGGTCTTGGGTCTACGACGAATCTAATGCACCCGGTCTGCGGCAGACTTTAATTATCACACAGCGTGATACAAGAAACCACAATAAGCTCACTTTGTAAGCAGGCGGAAACCCCGGCCTGTTCAGTCAATGCAGAGAAAAAGACAACACTTTTTGTCGACTAGTCGCAGAACAACCTTCTCCACCAAAAACACTCCTTTTAAGAAAATCCATCAGGAGAAGGGTCAGCTTCCCCTCACTTCTCATTGGAGTCGACACTTTCTCAAAACATCTATCACTAGCCAGGATGCGACAATTCATGGCGTAGTTCATATTCCATCTGTAATTATTTCAACCTGTGAAGGTCGTACAGAAATCGCTAATTTCATGAGGTCTCATTAATGGCACTGATTATCTGCTATCAGATTTGAGTAACAGGTTGTTCTCATTAAAACAAGACAGACACTAATTACATGTAATATAAATACCCGTGACACTGCTTATGTGCTGTCAGATTGAGTGATGGGTTGTTATTATGCACTCTAAAGGATATACACTCATCTTCGCTGGGTATGGAAATGTTATATCTCTTCTCGTGGGAAAAATGCTACAATGCCTCTTTAGTGCTAAAGTGCATTGTTGCAGCGTGCTAAAGATTAAGTGATTTGAATAACTTGGCGTCATCCGTTGCAATCACTATTTTCTGACACAATGAACTAATGGATATTTAACAAAGTGCATAAACATTTCACAGTTGGCAGTTACGCCTGAAGCTCTTCCCGAAAGCAATGTATTCCCATCATAGATTGTTGATCAGTTCGTGACGCACCCAAGTGGAAAGCAAAGTACATCAAGGTGCAACGACAACAAAAGAAAATGTCATGCTTTCCGAAAACTATAAAAGCATTTTCTGAAATTTGGATATCAACATATAATGTTTGTTTCAGATCTGTTTGGTTGGTGATTGGGTGTCTCTCATCGTCAATCAGACTGCTCCAGATTTTTCCTGGTTTTCTCCCATATAACAAAAGAAATGCATAAATGGGATATCTACCTCAAAAACTCGTCCTGGAAAAGTATACTGTTCTTCAACACAGGATAGCAGTTCATGGTATGCTATGAAGACCCCTATGCAAAAAAAAAAATATCTGAAGATAATCAGTTTGAAGTTTTTGCATAAGAAATTATTTTTATTTCTAATGTTAGATACTTTTTGTTCATTACCATCATTTTTTAAAGTCATCGTCAATCAGACTACTATAAATATTTCCTGGTTTTCTCCCATTTAACAAAAGAAATGCACTAAAGCGGGATAGCTACCCCAAAAGTCGTCCTGAAAAGCTATACTGTTCTTCAGGTGGGGCGGTTTTTTTAGTTTGCTATGAAAATCCCATGTAAAAAACAAAAATTATCTGAAGAATTTCATTTTGAAATTTTTGCATAAAAAATTGTTTTTATTCCATATGTTAGATATTTTTTTTGTTCATCAGCCTTATTTTTAACATCATCGTCAATCAGACTGCTTTACATTTTTTCCTGGTTTTCTGCCATATAACAAATGATCTGATGGCCAATTGGCTAATACTCTGGCCTTTGGTACTTCAGGTTCGAATCCTGGAGATGGAAGGGATGTTTATTAGTATTATTTGGAATCCACATTAAACTTTAGGTCCCGGTCTAATTAGCCTAAAGTGTGTAAAAAATGACCGTAGAGCGTCAAACCAAACCCATATAACAAAGAGATGCATAAATGCGGTATAGTTACCCCAAAAAGTCGTCCTGGAAAACTATACTGTCCCTTCAACTAAGGAGGGTCAGTTCATAGTATGCTATAAAGACCCTACGCAAAAAAAAAGTATCTAAAGAATATCCTATTGAGGTTTTTGAAGAAAAAAAAGAAAGAAATTATTTTTATTCCAAATGTTTGATACGTTTTTTGTTCAACAGCCTCATTTTTTAAACATGCTAAATTGTTTTTGTCAAGTTTATGACTAATGTTAACGCAAGAAGTATATTTTCTTCCTAACGTAAGGTTCATTTAATACAAATAAATTTAAATACAGATTTGAGCGATTCAAAGGAAAATTCGATATAAAATTGACAGTTCCAAAGAATTCTATTTTCAAGGAAGGGCAAGAAATAAACAAAATTATAAATAAGAATAAACACTACAATTAGAAAAAGAAATCACCGACATTATATAGAAATTTGGCCCATTGTTCGCGTTGAAATGTTCCAGATTTATTGCTCAAAAAAGAGGAAATGCAAGCTTTTTCAAGGTCGTATTAGTTGACAATCATGTAACTTATATTCTTTTTAGTTTACATTTCCTGCAAAACAGGACATATCAATGACGACACATAAAACGATGTTGCATAAAATTCGCTTTTACGGTACCACAACAAAAGATTCTCGAAATAAATGTCATCGAACAAACGACAGTTTAAAATCCAGGCACAAAAACACAAAACACCACCCCCACTTCTGGGTGATGCAAGCACTTACTTACAACAAACAATATTATAGGAAAATATAACTGTTTTTCATTTATTTGTTCCTTTTTTGTCAGCAATAAAGCACGACCACCCTTCTGAAGGCCAAGAAAATTGAGGAAAAGGAGGATGTCGAAAGTGAAGTACAAGAAACCCGCCTGTTGCTTTGATGCGTCCGATGTCCTCGGCGATGTTATTGCTCCTTGTTTGGCCTTCATCGCCCGTTGCGGAAATCTATAATCGGACAAACTTCGTTGGACAGCATGGATACAAAGCGAGAAACGAGAGAGAGAGAGAGAGTAATAAAATGTATTCGTATGATATATGCCGTAACTGTCAATAAACTGCTCTGACGGTGAGTGTTGGCCTCAGATGGGGAACATAATGTGATTATTGTGTTGACGAGTGTTGCAAATAGGACCCAAATGGCAATGAAGATGATTTATGAAATGTTTTTATCAACTGAAGGGTGCAGTAGGTCATTCTAACCTTTCATTGACACCATACGATTGTGAAACTACACCCTTTCCTTTCTAATTTCATCCAGTTTATAAATTTACATTTTTAAAAGGACAAATCTGGGGCCTGATGGCCGAGTGACTATCACTCTGGCTCTCGAGGTCACAGATTTCGAGTTCGAGTCCCGGCGGTGTCATGGATATTTGTAGTGGTTCGGAATCCACTTTAAACCGTAGGTCCCGGTCTAATATAGCTGCTGAAAGTTAAGTGTAGGGGCTCACAATCCAACCCTGCAGAAAAAAATATCTCCTGTCTCGAAATCTGCCAGTAGACAGACGGCCTTGGCCCACCATGGTGCTGTTGCGCCACTGGTGATGATAGGGAGGAGCAAGAGGAGGACAGATCTATCGATAATTTCTATTTGAATATTTATCCATATATTATAAAACCGATTTGTGACAAAATGGTAGTTAGTGTTTATAGCATTGATTCCAGATTCTGGCGTGCGTTGTAGTCATTGTTTCGAGTAGGATCTATGTAATAGAATCTGTTAATATATCGCATTGATTGTGGCTTTCTGATGGGAGTTTCATATGTTTATATGCGATACACAAGTTCGCAAATGGAAAGCTCTTCTTTTCCCCTACTATTAGCTGCCTGATGGCCAATTGGGCCTGGCCTTTGGTATCACGGGCTTCAGGTTCGAGTCCTGGCGGTGTCATGGATGTTTGTGAGTGGTGCTGACATGCTGACAGTGGTATGAATGTGTGTTAATGGTTCGAAATCCGCGCTAAATTGTAAGTCCCGGTCTAATTAGCCTAAAATCTGCACAAAATGGTCGTAGAGTGGCAAACCAAACCCCTTAGCATTATGCATTAAAACTAATATTATGAACACGTGATATTAATGAATAAAATAGTTAATTTAACGAATTGTAAGTAAGTTGAACTGTGTTCAGTTTTTGTTGGAACTTGAGCGATGCTAATAATTTTTTTAACAAACAAGATATTCGAGAATCTAATATTTGTTCTATTTGTAAATAAACAGTAAAGAATGTGTATCATAAAATATTATTTTATATTTCGAATACACGGGTATTCTTTAGAATTCCATGTATCATAGACATTTTATTTTCCGCTATTAAGTTGATCCCTTACATTTTCGTAAATTTAATGTCTTGTTTTTTATTCTATGTACCTTTATGGATGTTATTATATTGCTCGAAATAGCTGATGGAGTAGTGGTTTGTTATCACTGAGCCCAAAAATTGCAAAACTTCTAATAATTAATAAAATTTTGTGAAGGCTGAAAAAAAAAACATGTAATTTAGCTAGAATCCGCATTACTCGAGAATGCATGATTAATCTCTTACTGACTTAATTTTTTCAATTTTGTTGACATGTGAGGAATTTTAATATGAAAAACCTTTATCGCAAAAAAAAACTGCGATCAGAATATAATAATAATTATGTTAATAAGAATGATCATAGCCTCTCTAATATATTCAATAAAATTAAAATTAAACAAAAAAATTCATTTATCAAACAAAACCTTGAATTAAAAATAAAAATTAATCAAAAAAAAAGATATGAATGTTTTGAATTAAGGGAAAAAATATATTTCAGCTTAAATATTGTAAACAAATTATCGTAATTAGTACATAATAATTAGCTGAACATAATAATTAGCTAATTTAACTTACATGAATTACTTCAATTTTCCAAATTAATTAATTCTATAATAATAACACAAATATCTACTCTTAATTCACAAAAATATTTACATCTTGTCAGATATTTTTATATTTTTGCATTTTTTACTCATTCAGAAAATGAATAATTAGTTGTTAGAAAGGATTAAGGGGCCTGATGGCCGAGTAACTAGCGCTCGGTACCACAGGTTTCGGGTTCGAGTCCCGGCGGTGCCATGGAGGCTTGTAATGATTCGGAATCCACTTTAAACCGTAGGTCTCGGTCTAATATGACTACTACTACACCAGACCACACCTCATCAGTGTGCCTAGAACTGAGTTGCTCTTGTACAGTTAAGGCAGTTCCCACCGAGGCGAGAATGTGATGTGGGACAAAATTTTTTCGACCCCTTCACAGCGAAGAAGAAATCTGAAAACCGCTTCGAGTTGAAAGTTGGCCAACTCGGAGCGGTGGACTACAAAACCGGTTTCAGGCGACCGCGGTATTGGTGAAATCTTCTCGCCTTGGTGATCACGAGCCTTTAGGGAATTGGGTGAGAAGTCTGATTAGGCTAAACTCTCTACGATCATATGAAGCAGCTACGGCTAAAGTGGATTCGAACCACTACAAACATCAATGGCAGCGCTGGGACTCGAACCCGAAACTTGTGGCACCAGAACACTAGACACTCGGCCATTCAGGGCCTGGTGTAGAATGACTGCAGATTGTCGGGCGTAAGGCCGACAACCCTACCCCGTAAAAAGAAAATGTCTCCTGTCTCGAAATCTGCCAGTAGGCAGACGGCCTTGGCCCACCATAGGGTTGGTTTGCCAATGAAGAAGTAAGGATTCAAGAATTTAAAAAATTTCATTACTCATAGAAAAATAATAAAGTTCTCTTTAAACTAGAAACTTTGGAAAAATAGAAAAGTAGAAAAATCTAGAACTTAACTTCTCTTTAAACAATTATTAATATGTTTTTAATAATTCTAAACTTCTGCATTTAATTGAATTAATTAAACCTTTTAAACGTGCCAGTTTTCAGAAATTAAATTTTAAAAGTTAGCATAACTGTGTAATTATTTAATTATTATGCACATAATCAATCGAAATGTTTAAATTAATAAATCGTTAAATCAATAAATCAATCTAATGATTATTTTTACGTTACCAGAATGAAGGATAATTTTATTTTAGGCGTAGTTTATTCTTGTAAGTGTTCTTTTAAAGTTGTTGCATTTCCATATATTTTTTTTAACTAATAAGGAAATCTCATGTACATTGTAGACATGTCTGAATTTAAATTAATAAGGATTAAAAGTTGTCAGTCAAGATTAGTAGATAATTAATTCGAAATGTCCTCCATTATAATTCCAAGAACAGAAATGCATTTTCTTAAAATTCACGTTTGCTTAACACGTGAGAGGATATACAGTGTCGCTATAAAGCAGAGTTAGAAGTATATACAATGCTCGGCACTTTTGTATCTACTTTATAACGTCATTAGAAAATTATGATGATGTTCATAATCTGCAGCATTATTGTTTATTACATGACAAATTATTGTTAAAATGCTATTAAATGAAGAAAATACCAATTCTATTGTGTAAGGGAATAAATTGAAAGCGGTATTCCCCAATGCGATGTTATTAAATTATTGTAAGACAAAGTAATAATTTTTTTTTTTTTTTTTCTGACCTTTACTTTTACTATCCATTATTATAAAATAAACTCATTCAATCTTAAATTTTATACTAAGTAATAAAATAATCATGTAGCAATTCATTATTTCTTCAAATTGCGTTTAAAAATATGCTGGAATATAATTATGAAATATTTTTAGTAAATTGATTTAATTTTGATTATTTTAAAAATGATTCATTAATTTTGATTTTTTAATAAATGATTAATTAATTTTGATTTTTTTAAAAATAGTTTATTAATTTTGATTTTTTTTTAAAAATAGTTTATTAATTTTGATTTTTTTTTTAAAATAGTTTATTAATTTTGATTTTTTTAAATAATAGTTTATTAATTTTGATTTTTTAAAAATGATTCATTAAATTTGGTTTTTTGAAATGATTTATTAATTTCGATTTTTAAAATGCCTTATTAATTTGGTTTTTAAAAGGATGAATCATGAATTTTGATTTTTAAAAAAAATTATTCATTAATTTAGATTTTTCTAATTGATTTATTAATATTGATTTTTTTAAGCTGATTAATTAATTCTGCTTTTTTTTAAAATGCTTTATTAATTTTGATTTTTTTAAAATCATTAATTTCGATTTTTTTAAATAATTCACTAATTTTGATTTTTTTTTTTTTAATTAATTAATTTTGATTTTTAAGTGATTCATTAATTTTGATTTTTAAAATGATTCGTTAATTCTGATGTTTAAAATGATTTATTAATTTTGATTTTTTTTAAATTATTCATTACTTTTGATTTTTTTTTTAAAAATGGTTTATTAATTTTGATTTTTAAAAATGATTCATTAATTTTGATTTTTTTGAAATGAGTCATTAATTTCAATTTTCAAAATGCTTTATTTATTTTTAATTTTGGATTTTTTAAAAAATGAATCATGAAGTTTTTGTTTTTTTTTTGATTTTAAAAAATTATTCATTAATTTTGATTTTTTAAAATGATTTATTAATAATGATTTTTTAAAATGATTCATTAATTTTGATTTTTTTAAAAATTATACCTTAATTTTGGTTTTTTATAATTATTTATTAATTTTGATTCACATATATATATATATATATATATATACATTTTCACGTTCATTTAATGTTTTACTTTTTATGAACAAAATAGAATTCCGAATACAAGTAAAAGTCGATATAGCAGGTACTTGTTAGTCATGAAATAAATTTCTTTCTATCAATAAAGAGTTTAGAGATTCTTCTGCTATTTCTATCATTTTAAACATGGGAATGACTATATATAAAAACTTCCCTGGAAACCTTCTAAATAAGAATCAGAAAGACCAGTTTTGAATACAATATAATTTTTTTTAAGGATTAAATAAACAAAGTTTTTTGTTTTCAATAATATATCGGTGCATTCTGTTCAATCTTAAAATATTTTATTGCTATAAATTATCTAGAATTGAATAAAATTATGCCTTTGAAAATAATTAATAATTTTTATTCGTTAAATATCTCCTCCTATTTTAGAATCCGGGGAAAGATAAATCATGATATTTTCATAAAATACAATAAAAAAAAAATTAAGGTTCTTAATAAAACGAAATAAAATTAGAAAAAAAAGAAAGAAAGAAAATGATAAGTCAGACAGGATTAAAACATATTTTGCCTTTATAAGTTTTATTTATTCATTTTTGACCTTGACTGTTTTGAGATTATAAGCTAATTCACACTTTTATATTATTTTTTTATGAAATAAATGATGAATTCAAAAGTATAATTTATTCTTATTATAAACTTTTTATGAAATATTGGTGTAGATTTTAATATTTTTTATAAATATTGTTATCCTAATAAACCTTTGAAAAATATATCAAAATAAATAAAAAAAAAAAGATGCAAAAATCATTACACTTGAAATTTGCAGAATAAACTTGTTATTTCTTATCCCACTTGGTCGACAGCAACATCTAGACCTAGTCCAAGAATCCAAGTGGTCTCACGGAAGAGGGGAAAGGGTGGTTTGGTTTGGTTTGTCGCTCTATGATCATCTTGTGCATACTTTAGGCTAAACAGACCAGGACCTACAGTTTAAAGTGGATTCCGAAACACTAACAAAACATCCATGCCACCGCCAGAATTCGAACCTGAAGCCTGGGATTCCAAAGGCCAGAGCGCTAGCCACTTGGACACCAGGCCGCAGAAAAGGGAGGGGGCAGATTCTGTTGTGATGGAGCACCCTTAGTTAAAAATTTGACTTGGACCCGTATCGCTGAAGAAGAAGGACAGTGGCTAAGAGAACTAACCCTCATTTACGTATCGTATGGGAGAAAACCCAGAAAATCCCACCAGCTATTTCGACTCACGATGCTGAACGTCACAAACGCGATCGAGTGGCTCCGTTTTTTGAAACAGTGTCTACAACAAAGTCGTCAGAGGATTGAACCTTCGTCCTAATGCTCAGCAGCGGCCCACTTTGCAACTGAACCGCGAGTCAGACGCAGAATAATTATGTCCTTCAATTTAAAAAAATAATTTGCTGTAAAAAAAAGAATTGTTATTACTTTAAGCGGTATATATATATATGTAAATATTTGTCGTGATGTACTATTCAGAAAATGAATTATTACTTTATATTTGTCTTTTTTACACAATTTGCACAAAATGCATGCATAATTATAAATGTATCAGGAAATGAAATACTTTGACTATAGTTTTAATTAACAAAGACGAAAAATAAAAATGTTATAACTATAAATCTTATTTCCCAATATATGTAATGCAGGATAAGAATATGATGACCTTCAGTAGACGCACGCATTGCAAAAATAATAACTAAGTGAAAGCGAAACCGATGAATATAAATAGTTTGCAAGTGGAAAATCCAGCGAGTTGGTCTAAGTGAGTGACCGTGGGGTTTTTTTTTTTTAATCGAACCGTCCTCAGATCACCTTCAACTGGAAAGACACCGCTATAAAGGGCAGTGATTTGTTTCAAGAAAGTTCCATCTGATGTTGCCTAGTGGTTGAGTGAGTCTCCGATACTTTCGCTAGACATGAATTTGCCTTGATGAATACACATTTTTATTTTAAAATATATTTTAACTGATTATGACTTCTTAACTTGGTAAGATAAAAAAAAAAAAAACTTTATTTTAAAAGAAATAAAAGATTATTACGGTACGACATTTTGCTTATAGGCGACTGTAGATACCTTATATTGGACTTGATGGCCGGCAGACAGGCGCCCGGTGCCACAGTTTGGGTTTGAGTCCCGGCAGTGCCATGGATGTTTATATGCCATCATGTTTTATGTTTAGGTTACCTACCGTTTATAGTGATCCGGAGTCCACTTTAAATTGTAGGTAATCTAATAAGATCGTAGAGTGTTGTGGGGGTAGAGTTACTCTCGTCCATAGCCTATCTTCAAAGCTACACGTGCCCCTGAGTAGAGCTAAACGAGTAACAGTGGTGCAGCCTTTGCCTATGGCATAAAAATTAATTTCTGTATTGCCTGCTGCCTTGAAACACCGTATGTAATTGATGATGTAATATTATTTTTTATAACACTTTTTTATTGCTAATAATATTTCTATTTCAAATAATAAATTATACTTACATTTCCAATATTTTATAAACAGTTCTACTGCTTTTAACTTTTATGAAAATTGATCTTTAGAAATTTTTATAATGGCTTCTCCAAATCATATTACAGATGAAGGATAAGCTAATAGTTCAAATTAATTTATCATAAACAACACTAATGATTTATTTCATACTATTATTATTATTATTTTTAAATTCATATCCAAGTCTCATGAAAGTGTCAGTATGTTATGTGAATTATGGATGCTTTTTAAAAAGAAATATTTTTTGGTTTTCAGGAAATAAATATTTATCTGTTTACACAAAGAACCAAAGAACCAAGTCTAAACCAAAATAAAAATGTCAGGACATTTGAATACCCGTTGTAAATGTCTCCTTACGAAATTATACTAAGCAGTATCTGAAATGTAAATAAGATATTGATTTCTCCTTATTTTTGTACAGCGGCCTAATGGCCAATTGACTAGAGCTCTGTCCTTTGGTACCACAGGCTTTCAGGTCCGAATTCTAGAAGTGCCATGGATGTTTGCTAGTGATCGGAATCGATGTTAAACTGTAGGTCCCAAACATTTTTTTGTTCTAATGCAGCTGGCAAACACTTAGGCAATTGTCTTTGATGCCTTAAGGCAAGCACTGCACCGACGAGGTGCGTGTAGGAGGACCCAGGAGGTGCGTGTAGCTTGAAGATAAGCTACGGAGGCGGAGTGATAATATACCCGCAACGCTCTATGATCCTGTTAAACCGGAACCGGTTTAAAGTTGATTCCGAGTCACTATAAACATCCTTGGCACCTCCCGGGACTCGAACCCTGTAGTACCGAGCGGCTGAACGCTAGCCATTCGGCCATCCAGGTCCCAAGTCCCGGTCTAATTAGCCTAAAATGTACATAAAAGAACAAACAAAACATTACTTTTGGTTAAACAATAGCATATTATTTGAACGATTTCTCAGACCAAATAATACAATTCAATTAGTCTTGTGAATCTATATAATTAAATCAATTAAAAAATTAATAAAAAATATGTTTTTTAAAAAAGAATTTCACAAATTATATTTCGTCGATAAAATGTTTTTTGAATGGCGGGCACTTTAATCAATAGTTACTCGCCACAAAACATCGTAGTGACTGTACACGGAGTTTTGGAGGGATATCAAAAGTTTTTTCTATTTTCCTTTTATCAATGACAACATCAAGCTGTACACAGTGGCAAAAGAAATATGTAATTTTTAATGAATCATTTCTTAATTTGATTGTTTTTCAATAGGTTACATAATTGATTTTTTTTTGTACAGAATTTATTTGTTTTTAATTAATTATTCTTTTACAAAATTTATTTCGATAAAGAAATTATCTATTTTTTATTTTAATTACTATTCTTTTTACAAAGTTTGTTAGTTAAAGAAATTTTTATTTTATTTCATTTTATTTTTTAATTATTTATTCATTTATTTTTGGTAAAGAAATTCATTTATTAATTATTTTTTCCCAATGTGTTACAAATATTATTTTTCTTTTTACAAATTTATTTTATTTCTTATATTATTTATTTTAGCAAATGATTTTTTTCTTTTATACAATTTAACTTGATTTGGCAAATAAATTTTTAATTTCATTCTGTTTGTTTTGCAATCAATTAATTATTATTGTTTTTGCAAAATTTATTTGATAAAGTAAGTTGTTTATTTATTATTTTTCCCTAATATGTTACAAATTTCTTTTATTTCTTTTTATTTTAAAAATAATTATTTTTCTTCTTTATACATTTTAATGTTTGTTAAATTCTGTTTGTTTTACAATCAATTTAATATTTTTTTTACAAAAATTTATTTGATAAATGAATTTATTTTTTTATTTATTATTTTTCTAATGAGTTACAAATGTATTTTATTTCTTTTGTTTTACAAGTAATTATTTGAACAAATGTTTTTTTTCTTTTGTATACATTTTAATGTGATTTGTGAAATTAATTTTTAATTACATTTAATTTTATTTTAAAATCGATTGATATTCTTTTCCCAATATGTTGAAAAATTTATTTTGGAAAAGAAAATTAATTTTTTATCTATTCAGTAGTAATTTAATTATGTCAAACATTTGTTTTACATTGAATATTGCATTAATAGTTTTCTATAAAAAACTCACGCATTTTTTTTTTTTTTTTGACAGACAAAAAGCATTATTTTAAAATTTGCAACACAAAATTGATTACGAAAATTTTGAAAAAAAGCCTTTCTATTGTTTTCTATTGATTTAATATGTAAATGCTAATATAATAATAAAAAAAATTAAATGCAAGGTAATTGAGTTGACAGAATATTAAAACAAATCGAAGAAAAAGGTTACGAATCTTATATATTTTACAGATTTATTGCATATTTGATTGATAAATTACGATTACAACTATTACAATTACAATTATATTACAATGAATGTGTTTTAATATTGTATATAACCCAGAAACTTTTAAGCATAAATTTGTACATGTGTTTATATATTTATATTTGACATATATCTATATAATTATTATACTTTTATACATATATTTGACTGATGAATTACAATTACAACTAATACAGTTACAATTATATTACAATGAAATTACTATATAAAAACAAACTACTATATACAAACTATAATATACTATATTAAAACAAATATAGTATATTGCAGAAACTTTTTTAACATAAATGTACTTTAATTCGTATAAGTAAAATAATATGAAAATGGAGAGAAAACATAGCCACGAAATGTTTTTTAAACTCACATTGACATTTTTTGCAACACTTTTTGAAGTCGCTTTCATTAAAAATTTTTCTAATCATACTTGATTGAATTTGTTAAATTGCCGTTGAAACCTTTGTTAACTTTTTATTATACAATATATTTTTTTATTTTAAAACATTTAGAAATAATCAATATAATTAGGAAATTCAATTTGTTAACCTGGTACGAATGGCTAAGTGGCTAGCGCTCTGGCGCTCGGTATCATAGGTTTCGGGTTCGAGTCTCGGCGGTGCCATGGATGTTTGTAGTGGTTCGGAATCCACTTTAAACCGTAGGTCACGGCCCTAATAGGATCGTAGAGTGTTGCGGGGGCATTGTTACTCCGCGTCCGTGGCTTATCTTCAAGTTACACGCTCCCCCTGGGTAATGCAAAGTGAGTAACGTCTGTGCAGAGCTTGCCTTAAGGCATTCAAGACCTTAACCCTTGTCTAGCGCCAGCTGCATTAGAAGAAAAAAAAATTTGTTAACCTCAATTGCTCAATTTGAAATATTGCATATTTAATTATTTCCCCATCCTTTTTCACCAACATTTTAATTTCATGCACAACAAGTCTTGTATTTGGGCTTCATTCTGTATTAATTTTAATAGTAATATTTCAAAAATCTTATGAATTTACAATCTGTTGAAACATCATTACTTATCAATTTCTGTTGTTTCTTCTCCCACTTTGTCGACAGCAACATCAAGACCAAGTCCAAGAACCTATGTGGTCAACGAGTGCATCCAATTGAAATCAATGAATACATCAAATTGTCACCAATGAGTACATCAAATTGTAATCATTTCATCAAAGCTAAATCCATGCATCGTTTACATTCAATCATTCAGCATTTTTGAATTGGATCATTCTGAAAATTTTTTTTATTAATGATGTATCCTGCAGGCAGGGTAGACTCATTTTTTCGAAGCTAAATGAAGTCTCTTTTTCTCGAGTCTATGAGATTGTTGTAGATATCTTCTTTTACATAAATATAAGAAAACATTTTCATGATGATCTGCAAAACACTAATCGTAAACAGTTTCATAAGGTAATCACCATCGTCCTTATATTTTTTTTAATGTAGGTGTTTTTCTTCTTCTTTTTCTTCATTGGCGCAACAGCCCCATGGTGAGGAATCAATGGTCTGCCTAATGACAGGCTTCGAGGACCAGGAGATGCTTTTACAAGGTGAGATTGTTGAACTCCCAAGCATGTTGTTTGAACTTACGTCATAAAATTAGTTTCAGAAGCACTATCAAGCTTATCATGCACAGCTGGGACTCGAAAGCTGAAATCTGAGCCACCATGTTCCAGAATACTAGTAATGTAGGTATTTAGTAACTCATGAATAATTTTTGTACCTTCGCACCCAAAAAATTCAGAAGAAGGAAGGGGCAAAAACCATGTTTACAAAAAGTGCACTATACATACTACTTTTGATAATAAAACATTCTGCAAAAATAGTATTTATTCCCTAAAAAAATTTCTACAGCGCAATCACAGTGAATAATCTGTAACAGATTTTTAAATCAATTAAACGATAACTAAATGATTGTGAATTGGCATCCTCATAAACTTTCGAAAAAGTTAGTTTGAGTTGGATAAAGTTGTCTACCTAAATGTAGAATTTGTTATCTCTAGATTTTTTATTAACAAAAATAAATGTTTATTCAGTGACGTGTCCTCACTTATTTTTCTTTATGAAAATATTCTGAACAGTAAAAAATAATACTCAAAGATTCGATGGTTAATTTAACATCGCTTAATTTAGTATCGCTCGATGATAAAAGGTCATCAAGCATTAGATACAATATTAATGTTAGAAGGCAAACCCTCGTAAAAATCTACATTTTTCATTTCCTCAGCAAAGTTTTTGACAAACTCGATAACACGAAATTACTGCTTGTGTTAAAGGGTATATTATTTCTAAATCTATTATTTTTTCAATTCCTTCTATTAGCTCACACTCCCTATATATATCTTGTTCAAATTTTCAATCGTTCATAATATACTTTTTATACATCCACCAAGTTCTGAATACATTTTTTTTTTTTAACTTGTAGTGGATGACACTGGATGCTAATACAGTTTTTCAAATATTAATTCAGTAATTTAATTTAATTAATCAATTGTTTTTTTTAGATTTAACTTGCATATATCTACCAATAGATGGCGCCATATAAACTTAAAAAATGAATGAAAATTATTTATAAATTACTTTCTGCTAAGTATAAGATAATGAAAAAAAGGAAGTGACTCAAAATTTTTTTTTTTATATTGCTTGTTTTTTTTTAACAAGCGGTGTATTTTCACAATCTGTAATCCTAGCTACGAAATAATTGACTGTGTGTTTTAACTTATCGCCATTACGGCTACTGATGAAAATATTTTTTATACTAAGTAATATTTATATTTGCGAAAGGTAGAAAAAAATGTAACACAAATTTAAAAGAATTTTTTTTTTAATTTTTAAAAATCATTTTTACACCAAATCATTTTTTGATAAATTGATACAAACGAAAATCATTTGTTTTACAATGCATGCGATTGTTAACATAGATTTTGGCATCGTTTTAAAATAAAGTAAATACAATAAATTCCACACACATTAGAAGTAAGATTTTGTAGAGGAGTCGAAGTCCAGCATTAGGAAGGAAAATATGCCCGGCTTGTGTGTCAGTGGCAACGTTTCATCCGCTGGCGACTCTGTTGTAAACACCATTTCAGAAACGAGGAGATGGAGATGTTCAACATTTTGTCTCCTTAGTCGGACTATTTGGATGGAGTTTTCCGGGTTTTTTCCCCATACACAAATGGGTGGTAATTATCCCTAAAAGTCCTCCGAAAGGCAATTCTTTCTTTCATCAGAGATACGGAGCAAAATCAGACTTCTACCTACCGGTGCTCCATCACTACAAAAATTGCTCCCCCTCCTCCTTTTCATGAGACCACACGGGTTCTTGGATTTGGTCTAAATGTAACTGTATACCAAGTGAAATAAGAAAAAGAAAAAAAGTAGGAAAATGTAAAAATATATCATAAAATCGAAGGAAAAACCTTGATACTATTATTTTAATAGCAAAACGCTAAACAATGATATCCGTAGATTCTGAAGATTCATCTGAATTTGTGACAAATGCTTGGGGTTTCTTTTATTTTAAGAAAGCTATTTTATGAGATGCATACAAATCTTCTAAAACGGTGATTATTGATCTCGTGACAAAATAAAAATCTATCTGATTTTCATTCGTGTCTGTTTCCAAAAAGGGGGCCTGAATGGCCGAGTGGCTAGCGCTCTGGCGCTCGGTACCACTGGTTTCGGGTTCGAACGGCGGTGCCATGGATGTTTGTAGTAGTTCGAATCCACTTTAAGCCGTAGGTCCCGGTCTAACATGATGGTAGAGCGTTGCGGGGGTATTGTTACTCCGCGTCCGTAGCTTATCTTCAAGCTACACGCATCTCCTGGTTAGTGCTAAGTGAGTAACGTCTGTGCGGCGCTTGCCTTAAGGCATCCAAGACAATTGTCTAAGTGTTTGCCAGCTGCATTAGAACAAAAGAAAAAAAGTTTCCAAAATCGTACAAAACGTTTCTTCACTTGTTTATTTCTGTAACGTTATTGAATTCGGTGAAAGTAACCACGCATATAATTTAAGGCAGAGATTGATGAAACTTTATTTCCACTCAGGTTGCTTTGTTTGATCGAGTTCAAATGGTCCTCATCACAAATATCTAAGCGACAAAGTAAAAGCGAATAATACAAAGTAAAGGTTATTTCCTTTTATGAAGTCTTCTTAGAAATAAAATCAATGATCCAGTCCTACTTTTTATGTTCCTGAGAATAGACTATGGTAACGTTTAACATAACTGTTCTCATCAGAATTCTTTCCAAAGGACTGTGAAGCTTTGGTGTGTCCGTCTACATAAATTCCTATAAAACATTCATATGATAACGTTTGAAATGTACCATGAAAAAGGCATCATTGTCAACGCATCCTAAATAATTCTTTTTTTCGACATTTTTCCAACAAAAATATTATCTTGTACGAACAACATGCTTTCTTGTGGTACGGAATATACTTAACAAAGAACTCGATTGATAAAATATTTTGCAGTGTTTTGTTTAAGCAGTTGCATGTCCTAAAAATAACACCACGGCTAACTGTGTTCTATTTTTCTAATGAATAAGTTTATTTTTTGTAGACAAATTTATACGTATCATTTCTTTATAAGAAAATTCGAATTTACTTTGAATGAGTTTTATTTTCACATCTACTATATCCACAACACTCTCTTTGATGAAATAAATCGCCTTGCACAACTTGTATATCTACAATTACACTTAATTTGAAAATTTGGAAATCTTAAATCCTTTGTTTCTATCTTTGTAAAACTTTTCCGGGAAGCTTTACAGAAGTCGAAACCATGACACTCCTAACCTTAAGACCTTGAGGCATTTGCTGCGTTGTCGATGGTTGCACACGGTCCTGAGTATATCAGTGAAAAACTCCGGCGGGTTTGATTAGGTCCTGCGCTTCGCCATGACATCGTCTTTCTCATTACCAGAGACTCCCACATGACTAGGAACCCATTGCAAAATGTGAAGTTAATGACTGCTCATCAGGGCCCAGCCGCTGATGAGCAGTTTCAAGCTTTGTGCGGCCCTGATTGTGTGCGACACAGTCTGTTGGGCTGTTTTCCTCGTTTCCAAATACTAAAACCAATTTTCAATTTAAATATCCCGGGCATATCAAATTTCAAATATTGTTTTAGGTTGTTCGTACTGTCCTTGACATCTGTGTGAAATTTGGCGTCAAAATATTCATTAGTGCTTGAGTTACGCTTGGCTTTGTGAGACGCTAAAACTGATTCCGGCGATTTTTGAAATGTCTGAATTAGTTGAACAAAGAACTTGCATTGAATTTGGATATGTTTTATCGGAAAGAAACGTTTAGAAGAACACGTTTTTATAAACAGTTCAAAGAAGGCAAAGAACGCATTGAAGTTTAAGAGCCCTCTGGTCGACCTCAACCTCAACCGACGAAGCTCATGTCCAAAAAAGATTTGGTGCTTGCAAACCGTCGATTTACAATTAGAAACTTTGCTAATGATGTTGGAATTTCAAAAGGATCGGTCAATTCCATTTTAAAAGATGTTTTGTGCCTCAGACACGTCACATCTCGATTGGTACTGAAAACACTGAATTTTTGGAAAAAACATCGTCGCATTGAAATGTGTGAAACAATGCTTTTGACTATCAGGACAACTTGAAATACATCATAACTGGAGAGGAGACTTAGATTTATTCTTACGACCCTTAAACAACCGATCAATCGAGAGAATATCGTGACAAAGGTGAAGCAAGTCCGAAAAGAGCACTCCAAAATCGCTCAAAAATCAAGATCATATTGACTGTTTTTTTCGATTACCGTGGTGTGGTGCATCATGAATTCCTTCCATCGGGCTACAAACTGTCAACAAGGAATATTTTTTGAGTGTTCTGCGTCGTTTGCGTGAAGCTATTCGCAAAAGGAAAAATTTATGGTAAGACAACTCTTTGTTTTTGCAACATGATAATGCGCCAACTCCCATTGCAGTGATTCTTCGTGACCTTTTCGCCAAAAATGAAACCCATATTTTTCCTAACCCCTGTATTCATCTGATTTGGCCCGTGCAGACTTCTGGTACCCATTCACTAAACTCAAAGACCACAGGGGACACCGTTTTGAGTCGTTTGAAGAGTTTCAACGTGAATCGGCGAGAGCTTTGAAGGCCATCCCTGCCGATGACTTTCGCATGCATTGAGAATTGGAAAAAAAAGGCATAAGTGCATTGTGACCGAGGATTACTTTGAAGGCGATGAAATAAATCTGAAAAATAAATAAAGAGTTTAAAAAAAAAAATTTAGTCTTACTTTTGGGCATAGATTTTCTTCGCTATAGCTGCTGGTGTTTTTTCCCACAACCAGAAAGTTTTCAATGAGACTGCAGTACCATCTGGGCACGGGTTCCATTTACAGGTAAGAGCCATCGGTATATGCGAAGCCATTCGTTTGGCTGATATAAGGTAAGGAGTGAGTAAAAGATTAGTTTCAAATCATTGTTTCATATATTTAGTTTTAATTTGATTTCCACAGCTCTATGCAAAGCATTTATGTCTCCAAAACTTGCTGGTTTTTAAGATTTTATAAAAAATTTCTCAAGGGATATTTTTAAAATATATATATAATACTTCAAAATCAATGAGTTTTTCATTAACAAACCAAGTATATTCCAAATTCAAGTTACTATTCAAATGACGTACTATTACAGACAATAAACATTTATATGCAACAGATATTTCTAAAATATCTTCTTCTATTGAAGGACATACAATCAAAAAACATAGCAAACGTTTGTTACACAACACCGAGAAAACAGTAAAACAAAAGAATAAAGATTAGAATTTAAATACGTCTAAAGGCATTTTATTATATGACTTTTTGATAAGCATTCAATCCTATTAATATTCAAAGCAAAAGTGTTTTGTCTGAATTGGCAAGCGGTCGCCTAAGAACATGTTTCCTGTATTCTCTAATAAAAGGTTGTATACAAGATTTTTATTGAGCACACGAAAAGAAAATTTTACAGTTTTAATACAGATTTATCATTAATGAAAGAAGTTTTGTTGAGCAACACGTTAAAATTATACTTTAAATATAGATGAAAGTAATATGTTAGAAATAATTGAATTAATAAAATTGCCCAAAGAGTAAGGCCAATTATTTTTTTTTCAAAAACTCTTTATTTATTCTTCCAAATTTATTTCCTCGCCTTCAAAGTAATCCTCCGGACACACTGCCCTTATGCCAACTTTTTTTTTTGCAATCCTCAATGCATGATGAAAAGTTAACGGCAGGGATGGCCTTCACGTTGAATCTCTTCAATCCACTTAAAACGGTGTCCCCGGAGAGGTCGTTTGAGTTTAGGAATAGCCAGAAGTCGCACGGTGTGAATACTGTATTTGTGGAATGATATGGGTTTCATTTTTGGCGAAAAAGTCACGAAGAATAAATGCGTTGGAGCTGGCGCATTTAGTGTTTTCGGTACCAATCGCGATTTGACGCATTTGAGGCCCAAAATGGAATTGACGGATCCTTTTGAAATTCCAACATCATCAGCAAGATCTCTAATTGTAAATCGACGGTTTGCAAGCACCAAATCTTTAATTTTTCGGATGTGAGCTTCGTCGGTTGAGGTTGATGGCCGACCAAAGGGCTCTTCGTTTTCAACGCTTTTCTACCTTCTTGAACTGTTTATACCACTTGTAAACGTTTCTTTCCGATATAGTTTTTCTCACCGAATGCCTTCTGCAACATTCTATACGTTTCCTCACACGAATATTCATTCCGCAAACAAAATTTAATGCAAGTTCTTTTGCTCAATTAATTCAGACGTTTCAAAAATCGCCGGAATCCGTTTTAGCGTTTCACAAAGCTAATCGTAACTCAAACACTAATGAATATTTTGAAGTCACATTTCACACAGATGTCAAGGACAGTGAACCTGAAAAGAAAAAAAAAATTGAAATTTCATAAGCGCCGGGAATTTTAAATTGAGAATCGGTCTTACTTTTGGACACAGTAGTATATTACATCAATTACATATTATACCAGTTATTACTTATATTATATTATTTACTTAATACTACATATATTCCATATTATTACTTATCCCCTTTATAATTTATACCCTAATTTATATATTGCTTTACTTAATAATAACAGTGTCATATAATAGTTAAAATCTTCATTTTCTTTATTTTCCCCATTTCCTTCATAGTAATTGTTTAAGATACGCTAAATGTCAAAATGGAAAACTGAATAATTTATCATTCAACAGAGGACAAGGTCAAAAAATCTTCAAGTTAGAAACATTATTGTTTCAATTTTAAGACATGCATAATTAAAAAGAACCCAACTGCGCTGTTAACGAAATGATTTATAGATCAACAGACTCATCGCCAGCCGCACCCTTTAAAATATCGCCTTTTCGCCACGTGCAACGAGGTCTCGTGACTGAAGACGGAATACCAAGACAAATCCTCATCAGGGAAAATTTCGCTTTATTTAATTTGTGCTGCGCATCCGATAATGTCTTTTTAAAACCGTTTAAGGATAGTTAAAATTTTACATGGTTATAAATCTATTTCTAGAGATTGGTCAGAGTTAAATAAAGAAATGAATAGTGGTGGATTCGTTATTGATGTACATCATTTACGTCTAGAACAGTAAATAATATGAAGCAATTACTCAGAATATAAAGCAATTGTTTTAAAAGACAATGTGTTAGTTAAGACTGT
Source organism: Caerostris extrusa (assembly GCA_021605095.1). Taxonomy (NCBI): domain Eukaryota; kingdom Metazoa; phylum Arthropoda; class Arachnida; order Araneae; family Araneidae; genus Caerostris; species Caerostris extrusa. The sequence goes on from BPLR01010826.1 coordinate 29,669, forward strand.
CTGTAGAATTAAATTTGAATGGAATGAAATTAAATCTTAAATCATTTACGTTTAGAGTCATATAAAGCAACTGCTTTAAAATGAGTGGGACAATGAAATTAGTTAAGACTATAAGTCTATATAGTTAAAAATCTATTATGTGCAACAGTCGATAAATTTGAATGAAATGAAATAAATCGATAAATCATTTACGTCCAGATTCACATGAAGCAACTGCTGGTGACTATGACATTAATTAAAACTATAGGCCTGCATAATTAAAAAAAAGTATTATGTACAGTGAGTCGATAAATTTGAATGGAATCCAATGAAACAAATCTATAATTTTGAGATTAGTTATAACAAATACCGTATATTTAAATCCAATGCATAATTTAACATTCGCAACCACGTGTCTATTCCTCAGTATGGAACGGACATCCCATGAGTAATCTGTTCATGGATTGAGATAAAGGAGGCAGCTTCTGTTGGGATGAAACACCTGTATGTAGAAGTCTGGCATGGCTCCGTGTCGCTGATGAAGGAGGGAAGTGCCTTTCGAGAGGACAGGGAAAGTACCCTACATTGAAGTCTCTTACAGGAGAAAACCCGGAAAGCTCCCACCAGGTAGTCCGACTCAAGTGGCAAGATGCTGAACATCATACACGCCATCTATTCTTGTCGTTTTTTGAAACATGTTTACAACAAAGCCGCCAGTGTATTGAATCTCAGCTCTAAAGCTCACTAGCGGCGCTCTTTGCCACTGAGCACCGAGTCGGACAAGCACTAAGCCACAAAATCAACGTGCCGGGAATCAAACCCTGGACCCTTGGTGAGAGTCAGATATCCTAACCACTAGACCACGTGTGATTATATCCATCTCTCATTACGAAATCTTAATCATGTGAAAATCTAAAATTATTGAAATATTTTTTTCTGCAAATGCTTCATGTGGATATGCTTTCTTAAGTGTTTCTTCATAGAATATTGATTATTATATATGATATTAATAGTACAACGTGCCTATTTTCAGGTAAGTAAGTAATGCACTTTTCCATTAAAATGTGGAAATAATATTCAATATATACTAATAAAATTATAAAGAAACATTGATTTTCTTGTGAATGTTAAGACTCGTTTGAACAAGGAAATTATTCGTTGTGAAAAATTAGTGTTTTTCTATGTATTTTACGCATTTCTGTACGATATTTTATGTTAAATATATACATAAGCATTTCTATACTTCAAAAATTTATATTACTTCTTAAGCTTTTGTGAATCTGAAAATGTTGGTGCTTATTAATTTTGTTTTTTGACGCTGAAGTTTTTCTTCTGTTAACTTAAACATTCTTGATTAATTTCTTGTCTCTCAATTTGAATTTTTCTTGTGCTAATTCTAATCAATTCTGCTCCAGGCATCTCTTCTGGCCTTTGGTCCAATAGTCCTCAGTTTCAAATCCTGGCGGAGGTATGGATGTTTGTTAGTTGTTCGGAATTCACGTTAAACTTTAGGTCCCGGACTAATCAGCCCAAAGTGTGCACAAAATGACAGTAGAGCGACAAACCAAATCAAACCAGGCATCTGTTGGAATGCTACGACATATTTTAAATTTCATTAAAAGCCTCTGCTTAGAAAATATTATAGATACACAGATTTAACTATAGAAATTTTACTTTTCTTTTCATTTTTTTTAAAAAAAAATTCAGCCTTTTATAAATAAATTTAAATAAATAATTTAGAATTTTTTTGTAATAATTTTAATGAATGAAAAAGTCTTCCTCAAAAAATTCACTCTATAAAAAATATTGTCTATTAAAGTTATTATTTCTGATTATGTTGAAAAAAACTTTTGAAATCTTTTTTGAGGCTTCAATTTAAAGCAAGTACTTTAATTGCTTGTTTGTTTTTTAAGATTTTCCTTCTTTTTCATTATAGAACTCGTTTTCAAAACGAAATAAACCTATTAGCAAACTAAAGCCACCCTACGGAGTAATTTTCATAAAGTACCAACCAACCTTCCCTTTCTGCATGCTGGTTTAGAAATTAAGATCAAGTTTCTGTAAATGAGGCGAACTGAATGTGCTTTTCATTGCGAAACTGTTTTCTTTAATTATAGCTTTTCGGTGCAGAAAATGGTATCCTTGTGGAAAGTAGCAGCGGTTCTGTTGGCTAAGGTAAAGAGGCTTTAATTCCGGTCACAGAGACAAGCTGCGAACGGAGAAAGTGTCTCTCTGTAGCTCAAGGGTTTCTGCAATTAATGTTCTTTTTTATTTATTTAATTGATTTGCACAGCAAAACTCTTTTGCTAATTACTGACTACGAATGCTTTTTGTTGTTGTTCTTGCTGTACATCGGTGGGCCTCGTTTTTCCTTTTATTCACACCATGAACAGGTCACCGGTGAAAGAGGATATGTATTGCTTTCCATGGGTACTTTTTAAAGGTTACTACCTCGAATTTACTTGGCGTATAAGAAGAAGAAAAATTCTTACCATGAAGACTGACCATCGATAATTGTTTACAAATGTCGATCCGTGTAAATACTTCGATACTTTAGATCCTCGAACAATAGTTGTTTGTCTATCAGTTCTCCTCTAAAACAGGCTGTTGGTTGATGTTACAGAAAAAAAGAGGTTGGTGGTTGATGTTACAAAAAGAAAGAGGACATGCATTGCTTTCCAATTGGTGCTTTTAAAGATTACTGCTTTGAATTTGCGTGGCTTATCCCGTTAGCTGGTGGTTGATGTTACAGACAGAAAGAGGGCCTGCATTGCTTTCCATGAGTGATTTTAAATGTTACTGCTTCGAATTTGAGTGGCTTGTCGGAGAAAAAAAGATGAATTCTCACCGTGAAGCCTGATCATCGATACTTGTTTACAAATGTCTATCCTTGTAAATACTTCGATAATTTCGATCCCCGAAAATACTTGTTTGTCGATCAGTTCTCCTCTAAAACACTGATTGCAATGAATGCTGACAGTGGATTCCATTTGAACCCCCCGTTCACTAACTGCTCACGCTACCACTTGCCCACGATTAGCTGATGGTTGGTGTTGTTTTATTGCGCAAGGGATACTTTTAACCAAACAAATTGTAAAATGTCAGGAAGTTGAACGATAAGAGTGAGGTAAACAAAACTAATTAAAATTGTTTTTAATTAGATAAACTAAAGCGCAAAGCAGTGGTGACCTTTCTCTTGTCTACGGGATACAATTGCCTTGCGGAATAGGCATTTCAACCGCTCCTATTAGCCCACTTTATGACTCTGGAGAAGTAATGGACAGGGACCATCTGTTCCGAAGTGGGGCTCTTCGTGGATCTACAGAGAAATCGAAATATTGGGAAGCAGGATCGCTCATTAGGCAATGGCTCTGGTCTTTTTTTTTTTTTTTTTTTTTTTTTTTTCTTTCTTTCTTAGTTCTTGATAGTTCTATTGTTCTATTTAACTTCTTACCCAACCCCGGAAAATAAAAAAAAAGAAGTTCTTAATTAAACTGTTTTTTGTTTTGTTTAAAAGTATTTAATTAACACACCAAGGTTAAAATTTGCAGTTTCAATGTAATTTAAATTAAAAACATTAATCTAAAGCCTTTTAAAATTAAAATCTTTTTTCAATTCCTTCTATTAGCTCACACTCTCACTGTATATATCTTGTTCAAATTTTCAATCGTTCATAAAATGCTTTTTATTCATTCACTCATGTTCAAATACATTTTTTTTAACTTGTAGGGGATGACACTGGATGTTAATACAGTTTTTTCAAACATAAATTCATTAATTAAATTTACTTAATTAATTGTAATTTTTTTTTTTTTAGATTTAAGTTGCATGTATCGACCAATAGATGGTGCCAGATAAACTTAAAAAAATGAATGAAAATTATTTATAAAGGACTTCCTGGAATATAGTGAGAGAAAAAGAAGGAATTGAATTAAAAAAATTTTTTTTATTACTTATTTCGTTACATTTCATCAAATCGCTAATATCAGAGGAACTTTCCGCTGACATTGATACTGATTCTGATTTTGAATCTGAATTCTGCCAAAGTTGTTATTTGAAGTTGCAAATTATTAAGAATACAAACTTGGTAAAGTCTTTAATAAACTGATTTTATTTTCAATCTTTTTGTGATACATTAATGCCTCTAGGAGTAGACCGATCAACCGACATAACTTGTTGGCCACTTTACAATTGGGCCATAATTTGCGTGAGTCAACGTTTGTCTATAGTACTTCCACAGTTTAAACCCTGCATTAAACCATTAATTTTGCTTACATTAAATAAAAAAAAAAATTAATATAATAAGATAAAAACAAATTGTTAATTTTAATATAATCTAAAAATGTTTTATTTAAAATGTAATAAATTTAATAACTTGGTGAAACGTAATTTGTAATATGTAAATTTTATTTTTATCAGAAAAAGTTACCACGATTGATTGACTCAAAAATAAATTTGATTTGATTTATTTTTATCTTTTATTTTTAAATCAATCAATCGTTAAATTTGATTTGATTTGAATCTTTGATTTGTTTAAAAAATGACTTCGGAAAATCAAGTTTATATTAAAAATTCATACTGTTATATCATTTACAGATGCAAGTTAATAAATTTTTACTTTAATAAATGAAAATAATTAGTACATGACGATAAAGATTGCAAATATGTAATGGATCGCTTTTTCTCTGTAAATATTGGGAATAGTGAATTTAATTTAAATTATCAGATCTCCATTGTAAATGAATTTTTTTTATTGTTATCAGTTATTTGTCGAATAAACTTTCCCTATGTTGAGAAAAAAAAATAAATGATATAAATATATATATATATATATTATTGCAAACGCCATTTTTATTTTCTATACTATTTGTTTATTTATTTATCAAAGAGAGGCTCTAAATTTTATTTCTTTTTAAATTTATTCCTTTTAACATAATCAAATCATAATTAAATAACATAATCATAACATAAATAATCATCATTAAATAACATAAATCAACATTAAATAACATAATCATAATAAATAATATAATCAAATTTATTCCATTTAACATAATCAACCATTAATTAATTATCATTGAATCATCAGTTTATTATCATCAATTCAAATTTGATTAAGTTTATTTGAATCAACCACAACCAGCTTTTTCCCCCTGAGAGTTATTTATTAGAGCAGTCAAATTAAATGTCCTGTTATGTTTTAAGTCCAAAAACTGTAAGACCACCTGGTCAACTATGAAATTAAACTAGTGATATCACAAGATCTTTCCATTCTCCATTCAGTTTCTGGACCATAACTTTTCACCTTAGACATTGGCCTGCATTTGCTCGGCACTGTTTTAAAAGTATCGAAGGCCACGGGACAGCAAGGTCCGAAACTTCCACTCAATTAGAACATCCTTTCCCATATCGAGTGACAGATGTGAGTCGCACTGACACATTTATCACCAATGTGAAATGCTTTCTTTTCCCCCTCCGAGTAATTTATCGGGAACGAGATGTGACGGATTCATTCAGAGACAGGCTGGAAGTTGTTTTCTCTCGCACCAACAGGGATGGTTTTTTCCTCTGGCATTCATGTGAATTGTTTCATTTGTTTTCATCTGTATTAAATAATCATTAAATTATTTAAAATCTGATACAATAATATAGTGCAATACAGTTTGATACAATAGTACAGTGCAATACTATTATATTCCAATTTACTCTTTTTTTCCATAAAGACCTTCAACCTTCATCTACGGAGACTAACCACAGAGACTACTTTAAACTGCAGAAACCTTCGTCATGTTTAATTGGGATAATTCTTCTAAATATTTGATAATTCTTGTAATTACTATACAGTTAGTCATCGATGTTATACTACTTTTTTTAAAGAACCCTGAAAGAAAATTAGAAAAACATATTGATTCAGTTAACTTTTATTATAATAATTAAGAACACATACCTTCATCAATTAAAAAATTACAAATGTTGATTTTTTTTCCCTCCCCTGAGCGTTCTAGGTTTTAAAAAAGAATCATAAGATTAATAACCTTTGCTGAATACTTTTTATATGAACAAAATTTTAATAACAATATCTATTCAACTATCCCATTTCGGTCAAATGAAATTGTGACAATTCAACCGATACCCTATATGTCAAGATCGGTTAAACATTTTGCATCCTAAAAACATTCTAAAAAAAAGTTACAACTTACTTATTGTTTAAAAAAATATGACATTTTTTAATAATGAAATTGAAAAAAATAAATAAAGATGTAGTATTAACGATTCTTTAAATTATTCCTCCCTAATTTCCTGCCACTTAGAGCCTTCAGAACGCTTATTGGCATTCTCGCATTTTCGTTAACCTTCCTACCTTAAACCATATTCTCTATTTTATTGGCTACTAATGGTCAATCATTTACAAAGTTTATTCCAGTTATTTCTTTTATCTTTTTTTTCTTTACCTATCCTGAACCGATGGGCCACGCACTACAAGGTCCACTCGTATCCAGATTCGGAAACCATTGGTAAGATAAAAACACATACTGGAGTTAGGAGAGGGATCAGCTATTCACTATAAGTATTTGTTGTGCATTTCTCCGGCTTAAGCTGATTTCACACAGGATACTAAGAACGCAAAACGCACAATTTCTACCAATCAGAAGCCTGTTTTCCTTCGTTCCTTCCTAAGTCCTTCCCCTTCACGTTTAACTTAAATGCAGGTTAACTTTTCGATGCAAAAAGCTGAAAGTAATTCAAAAAATAGGAGATCAATGTAAATAAATGCGTTTATTCATTGGTCATGTCATGTTGTTCATTATTACCATTTGCTGTTCGGATTTTTTTTTAAAGTAAACATGTCCTCGAAAGACGTAATCCACCATTAACCGTAGGTCCCGGTCTTATTTTTGCGTAGGGCTGATAACGCTACCCTGTAAAAAAGAAAAACAACTCATGTTTCGAATCTGCCAGTAGGCAGAAAACTGTAAGTCCCAGTCTGTTTAACCCTCGTGTGCACAAAATAACCATAGAGCGGCAAATCAAACCTACCAAGAGGCAGAAGGCCTTGACCCACCATGAGGTTGTTGTACCATTAAAAAAGATATATATATCCACGCAATAAATGTGCTATATAAATTTTATTTGAATTAAATAAATTAAAATGAATGAAATATTTGTTCATTACTTAGCAAATATAGATTAAATCAATAGATACTAAATAAATTGATTTTAATATTTAATTTTCTAGTCATTCAAAACAAGGAAAGATTTGGACAGCTAAGAGATCGATCTCGAAAAGATGAGCAAGGCACAGCCCGCAGACAGTTTTTTTTTTAAATTTGGTTTTAAAAATGAATAATGAATGAATTGTGTGTGTATATATATATAATTTTTTTTTTACAATAATTGACCATACAGATAACTACTTTGAAGAATAATATTACTTTTTGTAGTAATAATGTCTCGTTCGTAACGTAACACTCATTTTGATGTGCTTTTATGATGATTTTAAGAGTATTTTTGTTCGCATGATTACAGCTCCTTTTACACTTCAATGTCGGCCAACAAAGGCCACAGAAATTATTTATTCGTGGGCATTTTATGCTTGTTTCTCATAAACATAACAATTTAGAAAATAAAATTATTTTTAATACTTGAATATTTTTTATATGAGACAAAATATGAATTTATTCAAATAACAATTTCAAAACAGAAAATAATAATTTTAATTTGACTTCAGTTTTTTTTTTACTCTTTTTGAAGAACATTTAGTTTTTTTACCATTTTCGACACATTTAATCGTTTTGTATGTAAAATAAAAATAATTTTCCATTTAAAATATTATTCACTTGTAACAAAATATATGTTTTAAATTATACTTCAAAAATTTGTAATATAATAATATAAAATATTATAATTATTTCCAACTATATAATTCCTAACCTGAATTATCACCTATCTCCTTATCTATAGCCTACAAATGTGAAGAAATTTCAATGACTTTTCATGCCCAAATAGATTTTCTCACAAACTCTGTTTACATATTCAAAATATGGATTGTGTTTACATTTTTCATTAAAGTGTCAAAACTGCGACTGCTGCAAAGGATTTTCTTCTACGAAAGTTGGTAATTCCTGCAAAGTAAGTGTGATATGGAATTTGGCAAATTGAAGGGGTTTTTCATAATCATATAAATTGCATGCAATATTGAATTTGTTATCATTGAGCAAAACTCCATTTAATAATTATATATTTTTCTTGTATAACAAGTAATACAATTGGATTTATCATTAATTATCTTTATTAAGTAAAATATCCTGTTGTAAAAATTTAATTCTATGGATAAAAAGTAATTTTTTTATAATAAAATCTTTAGTTAAATGTTATCGATTCAAGTTCGATTTTGAACAACATTTTAAGTTAAATTTAAACTACTGTAAGGAAATTTTAAGATGTCATAGATTAAGAAATGTGGCGATTTTAGATTATTAAAAGTGTGTAAGAAATAATACAAAATTAATAATCTTTTTGATCAAGTGATTTCTTAGATTAAATTATTATTCAAAGTTATTTTTGATTTTCGACTGGTCGCAGAACATCATTTAACAAAAATTATCATTGAAATACCTTCAAATTTTGGAACAATGTTATAAAAGTATTTATCTTTAGACTATGTTTTTTAAGGGTAGGTTAATTATTGCAGTGATGTAAAGGTTTATTACGTAAAATTTCGAAATATTTAAAATATCTGAATATTTTTAGTGCTCTAACTTACTAAATAATTGAGTCTTTATCATAAAATAACCTATATCTAGAAACAGATGCGACAATTATTTTCTAAATTTCAAATTAGGAATAGATCTATATTTACTCGAGTTAATATCTTTTGCAGCAAAGTTAAATGTTCAATTTTTTTTAAAATTATACCTATTATATTTTACACATATATGTTTTAAGAGTTATCTAATTAGCCATGGAAAAATTTAATTTCAAGATAAAATTTCAATATTTTCAACATGAAGGTGTATGGATACCTTAATATATTAGAACAATTAAGATTTTAAAATTAATTGATACATTTTAAATAAATTGTAGTTATTTTTCAGTATAATATTTACCTAATAGTGTATTATTGAAATTATTATTGATATACATAAAAATAATTTCACTGCTTTTTGCAATGAAGTTCTTAACTTTTTTCATGCAATTTATTTATAAAATTCCAACACTGTTGCAAAAAATATTTCACGAAATGATTTTTATATACTTTCATAAATAATTATAAAACGAATGAAAAAATGATTAAAAAATGCAAATATAAATAATTTCATTGAAGACAATACAAAAAAATTTAAATCATTTATTACAATTATCACAAAAATAACAAAGCAAGAGGCTGCATTAAATCCTACGAAGGAAAACTCATGAGCTACAAAAACATAAGGCAATATATCCTTTCTATAGCATGTTGATGCAGGGATTGCAATGGATAATGCTCCTTTTAGTATTGCTCGTTTAAAGGCACAATGGCGGAACCCTCCACCGTCACTATTGTAGCCCTCATCACCAATATCCACTAAAATAAAATTAGCATCAGCAGAAGTCATCAAGGCAATGCTGAAATTCCCTTTGTAATTATGGAATCTCCATCCACTATTTGATGGCACCTAAAAGGAAAAACTCTATTTGCTTTTCAACAGAACAAATCATAAGTGTTTTTCTTCAATATTCGTTTTATATACTAGCTATTAAACAAAAAGTTTACTTTTAATTCAAAGAGAATAAATATTCAACAAAGCAAAAAAATATACACCCTAATAGTCAAAGCCAATCTTTTTTATGCTTGGTTCTACCAAACATAGTTAAATTGCTTTAATAGTGACCCAAAAATTATTTAAATAACTATCAACGTCATTTAACCACATTTCTTCTATTAAATTTGAAGCTCCTTTATATTAGTTTTCTTAGGAACAGAAACTTCCACTTTCTTCAACTTTGAAGTGTCAAAGTGATTAAAGTAATCACAATTTTTTTTCGTTATCTGATTCATTATGAAAAGCAATATGAAATTACAAATTGTAAAAATAGCTAAAAAAAATTAAAAAAAAAAAAAAGAGTGCAAACAACAGTTGTCATTGATCTTCTTTAAGCGTGTGTAAATGACGTCAAATGTCCGCCCTGTATGAACAGAATTCTGAACTTCATAGAGCGGAATATTTAATTCTTGTTGGGAGCCGATTAGTGAAAAAAAAAAAACTACAGTTATTTCTGCAGTTTTTCTGAGACTCTAGTATACTGTGTTAATGCAGCTTTATGCATAATAATCTTCGTATACAGGACTGCATGTCAACTTCCTCAGTTAAGATATTTAAAGTGTAATCCATCATGACTTAAGAGCCACAAACAGTAAAAACACAGTAAAAATATATCATAGCAATAAAATTGTGGCATAATCATAGCAATTGTGGCATAATAGCCATTTTCTTAAAAGATATTTTCCAAAGTCTTATGTGAAAAATTTTACAGTTTAATTTGTAATTTAAAGAAGTTTCTTTAGTTTTGTAGTTCAGTTCAATTTGCATTTTAATTTTGTTTGATCATGTATAATATTTATTAACAATTTGTAGATTAAATAAAAGTCACATTTAATCCAGAAATTTAATTCAAAGCTTAATACCAAAAATAATTGCATAATAAAACATCGAAGTGCATCACTAATTGTCCTGGTAACTAACAACTGGCTTACAGATTGTGGAGTTCAAAATGGGGATAAGATCCCTTAACCTCTTCATCTTAATTAATAATATTGAATTAGAATTTAGGGATTAATTATTTTAAGTTTCGTTATCCCTGGCTGATTTTTATTCCTTTTTGGCATCAGTTATTTTAATTGTAACTGTGACATTGATCGCAACCGTGAGGTGGATGGACTTTCTTGTTTGGGTTTGTTAATCGATATTTTGATTTGTGAAGATATGGCTACCAAACATTACTTAAATCATAGTGACCGCAATGAATCTGAATCTTTCGAGGATGCGGATGAGAAAACTTACCGAAAAACTCAATGGGTAAGACTAAATGTTGGTGGAACGTATTTCTTGACGACCAAAACTACACTCTGTCGTGACCCTAACTCCTTTTTATACCGGTTATGCCAAGATGATCCAGACTTAAATTCTGATAAGGTGAGTATTTTTTTTAGCTATTTTCCGTGTATGTATTCATTTTATGTACAAGGTATTAACGAATTTCTATGGATTTTGCTAAATAGGATGTAATCATTAAAGTAAATAGTTTATTAATAATTACGTTTTTTTTTTTTAATTTATATCATTGCACTTCCAAAATATTTATTTTTGTTTTGATGAATGCTTAGAAGTAATATTGATACTAAAGAGCAATATGTTATTTTTAAATGTCTGTTATATTGTATGTAATTTTATTCATTTAAAAATAACTAGCTGCGATTTGCATTAATGTATTCAAAAATAATTGTTATCCCACCTATTGTTGTCATACGTCTATTTCAGTTTTGAAAGTATTGTAGAAAAATTTCGAAAAGGATGGGAGAATGTTTTTATTGATATAAGCTTATTTGTGTTTTTAAACATATTAATTTTTGCAGACATGTTTCTTTGTAATTGTACGAATATTAAATTTTAATTTCTTAACTAAAGTAGTTTATACTTTTATGCTTAAAATGATGTGTAAAATAAAAATGTATTGAAGCAATATTGCTTAATCAATCTATATAAGGATAAAAAAGAAGAGACCAAATTCTTAGTATAATAATAATTCTGGGAATCTGGAATATTATGAATGCATTTATAAATTAGAACAGATTTATTAAATGTAAACAATTACATACTTGTCGATATTTTAAAATACTTTTCTAGTTTACTTGTCTCATTGTTTTAAGTAAATTTGATGTCAAGCATATTATGTAGAATGATTTTGCTTTTATTTAGAAATTGACAGATAGGATTTAGCTTGACTTGGTTTTAAATAATCTAAAACAATTTAATTTGGTGATAAAAATATGGATCCCAATTTAAAATATATAATAATTGAATGATAAATATTCATGAATGCTATTTCTCCTCATTTAACTGTGTTTGATATCCAATTAACTTAGTAGAATGTAAGAGTAGTGGTATATATAAAGTTTTCAGTTTTGTTTAATAAATTTTAGTAATTATTATTAGCTGTTACATTAGAAAAAGTGCTGTTGTTATTGTTATGTTACTGGAATTATAGAACAATTGTCACTTTAGTGATTGCCAACTTAGAGTGAAGCTGGGTTTGGTGCAGGGGTATTCTATATCAAAGAATTCCTAAGTTCTACTAAAAGTTTCTGAAATGTCAGAGTTTTTTTGGCTTTTTAAGACTTTCTAATTTATCTCTATCAAGTGCAATTTTCTAATTTATCTACCAATTTCAGCTTTTTTTTTTTAGCATAAATATTTTCTAATTATCTAATAATTTATCATCTATTGTTTAAGACAAGTTGAATTTAAGTATTTAGAAATTCAAATAAGAATAGAAATAGAATGCTTTTGGCATTGTCAGTTTATCATAAATTAACTGAAAAATTTCTTCTTTAAAATTAAAAGGATTCTTAGAATTTTAGGACTATTCATAGCCAATTATCATATTTATTAAGATTCTTGAAGAAAATTTGGATTATTCAGCTTTATAAATTGGAAATTATAACAAATAAATCATATTTGTATAAACCTTTAATATCATATGTATATACTTTTCCATTAACATGGCACCAAGCAATATGTGTGCCATCACACCATACCTGTAATTTTGACTGTAAATCATACTAAATTCGGGAGTATGATTTATGGGATGTGACAAATAATTGAGATGAAGTGATTCAACAATGTATTGGGAAGGAAGGGATTTTTAATAATTATTTTAAATTGTTTTCAAGGTAGAATGTTCATATTTGTAATGATTTATTGGATATTATTATTACATTATTAAGGTTTATTATATTACATTATCACATTTTAGACTATTTTTCTGCAAGTATTATTTTAAGTAGTTATGTTTGCAAGTATTATTACTGATCTGCCAAAGTATAGTTTTGTGTTTTTAATTTTTTATATGTATATATTTAACATCACATTCCTTAATGTATTACTTTTAGAAAAAAAGTTTTGTTTGAAATTTCTTTTAACAGTAAAAGTATGTGTTTATTTATGTAGTCAGTATCATTTTTATTAATATTATCTGTATTACATTTATTTATTTTTTATTATATAGGACGAGACTGGTGCATATTTAATTGATCGAGATCCATCTTACTTTGGACCAATTTTAAATTATCTTCGTCATGGAAAACTGGTCATAAATAAAAATTTGGCTGAGGAAGGTTAGTTTGCATTTAAAATATTTTAAAACCTTACCAATTTATTAAAATATATACTATTGTATTATCCAGTGTAATAATTATACTGGTCTAAAAAAAAGTTTTTTTTTCTTGTCGAAAAGTTGATTTTCATTTAAAGAATTTTTATCTGAGTTCTTATGTCTTTCTGTCATTCAAATAAATTTTTTTAAGATTCATTTTTTATTTGTCCTTTAATTTGTAATTGTATGAAAATTTCTTCTATTTGTTTCACTGCTTTTTTTAGTTCTCTTTCAAGTGGGGGATTTTCTATTAGTGGCTTTACAAGTATTTTTCAATCAATTTGCTATGAGAGGTAAATGTTCTTGAGTTCAATTAAAGATAAATTCATGAAATTTTTTTCACTAGATATATTTATTAATATTATATCTTTATTTTGAAATGCCTGTTATTATCATTGCTGTTTGACTTGCATAATAAACATTTAAAACTGTTAAACTTGCAAACTGAGCAATATAATGATCATATTTACTCACTTTCATTTATATAACGTCATAAACAGTAGGTTTTTTTTCCTCAGTATCATAAAAATAAGAATTCATATTTCAGTACTGCATATTGTGAAGAATCTTCATATTTTTGTGTCTAGAATAATTTTTTAATATTAAAATCATAAATATAATATTAAAAGTATATAAAGTGATTTTGTTCCTGTTCTTCAAAGGAACAACATTTAAGTTCACTTTTAATGAATCAATAAACAACACCATTCCTTTACATTATTAAGGTATTATAATGAGCATCACTGATTAATGTTATTATAGTGAGCTGTATCTCCTTAAGATGAGCAATCCCTTGAAACCTTATTGACAATTTCAAAAATAGTATTCCTTGTTTCTACAATCAAGAAGATTTCACTTTTATCATGATCCTAAATATAATAGATAAATTTAAATCTTGCTTTTAATCATATAGGTCGCCTTGTGTCAGTAAATGATTAGAAATGCTGAAACTGTCATTATCATGATCATCATTCTGATTCTCTTTGAAGCTTGGAATATTCCATGTAAGTCATTTGATACCAAGTGAGGTTGCATTGGTTGTATGTATTGGTAGAAGATTAGGCTCTTATTGTTAAAGGGAGTATTTTTAACTGCATTAAGGTTATTTTTGTGATTATCTTTGTTTTTATAATACTAGATTAAAGTGGAAAGCATCTTCCATAATTACTACAAACAGTGCACGGTGAAAACAGTTTCGCATCTCATGAAGAGTGATATTTGCGATATATATGAAAACAAAATTGAATATTACCTTACAAACTTTTTATATAAATACAATGTTATGAAATTAATATAAAAGAATTGAATAAGAACATACTTTTATATCTAGAAAGTTGTATATGTTTGGAAAATTTTTGATAGCAAATATGGATTCTTCGTTTGAAAAGGCGAATAAAAAAAAAAATCTGAGACAAATCATGTACTTATCTATGTTTCTAAATTTTTAATTAGTTTTAATTTTTGTAAAGCTTTTTTACAGATTTAAATTCTTATATCTTTTCTAATAACTAAATTTATTCAAAGTATTTTATTTCTTAAATGTAAAACTAGGCATTCTCTTAAAATTTTCTAAAAAGGGATATTTCTCCTTTATAATGATAACTTTGATAAACTTACAGTTGAACAATTTTATGAGTTACAAAAGTAATTACTTAATTAAAGAAGCTTTTCTACAGAAAAAAAAAGTTTAGGCTTTAATTTATTTATTAGTATAGGCTAATTCCAGTTGTTTATCAGTATGTAAATTTACATATATATAAAAATAAAAATTAAAGGAATTTGTAAGAACACAGGTTTTTTTTCTTGCATTTTAACAACAAAGTAATTAATTTTTACTTGTAAAAAAAAAAATATATGTACGAAATTGTATGATCAACATATATAACATCGAAAGATGGACTGTACTATTTATGTACAAAAGATTTTTCCATATAATTTTTTTCAATTTTAAATCAAATTTTTGTTATGTTTTAAAAAGTTTCTTGAAAATCAAAAAATTCAAAAGATTTTTTTTTAATAATAAAAAAATATGCCGTAAATTCCTTCTATAATAGGTAGATTATTCAAAAAAAAAAAAAAAAAAAAATCTTTAATGTTCTGATTATGGATTAAAGTTTTCTGCATACAATATGTGAATTTTTTTTTTTTTTTTTTTTTTAAGTTTCATAAAAAAAAATGTTAGAAAACTGACATTTAAAATACTTTTGACCAAAATGTTCTCTGAGAGAAAAAAAAAGTAAACAATCTTTTAAACAAAAAAGAAACAGACAGTTGTAGACAAAAAGAGACAATGTAATACAACATACATTGGTGTATACTAATTGATGAAAAAAGTTATAGATAAGAATTTAAATTATTTTAAGAAGAAACTGATCAAGATTTTTATCTCTCTTGAGAATATGCCAATTACAAATTCTCAAAAAGTTGTCGTAATTGTTAAGTGCATATCTTTTTTTCCAGTGTCCGTTATATTACAAAATTTTTATATATAATTGTAGAATCAAAAAGCTCTTTAAATCTTAAATTGTGTCATTAGTGAATGGTGCTATAGGTATAAAAACAGAACTTGATTGATTTATAGAACATGTATAAAGAATTTCAAATCTTTTTTTTTTTTTTTTTTTTCCTATCTGGAAAGAATGCTTGTTGGCTAAGAAATATCAAAAAAATGCCTGCTGAATTCTGCTTTAATCCTGGTTTTAGCCTATTATGTTTATGAGAGATACAAAGGAATGGTTACTAACGGCATCTGGATAGAGCAGATTTAAAACCAAAAATTATATTTAAATTCTTCAGTTCTCTATGAAATCTAAATTAAAAAGTTCATGAAAAATAATTTCAATTTTCCTTGCAGGAGTTCTGGAAGAAGCTGAATTTTACAACATTACAGATTTAATTCGATTAATAAAAGATAAAATAAAGGAAAAACACGTGAAAATGAGCAAGGTAATTGAATATATTTATGTATCTTAACAGTTATAATTTGAAATATACTTTGATGTTGACAGAATTTCTATATGCCATACTACCTTATGGATATATCTTGTAAAAATGTTTATAAATTTTTTTGAGGATGCTAAGTTATATAAAATGATTAATATAATATTTCTGTTTTCAATGAAAATCTAAATTAATTGTAAATAATGAAATTTAAAATGAAAATATAAGCTGTAACTAAATGAATTTTTAATTTTATTAATAAAGCATTTGTTCATAAAATAAAAGTCAAATTTTCATTATCTTATTCAATTATCTTTTTATGATTAATAAAATAATTTTTAATACATAACAGTTATATATATGTGTGGCAGCATGGAAGTTGCTGCATAGTAATTGAAAACCAAGTGGTAGTTGCAGAAGAATGAAAAGTCATGAGTTTTTTTTTTTTTTACATCAATTTATTAACAAGAATAAGTAAGGAATTTAAAGAGTTGGAACTCCAATTCTGACAGAACACAGATCAGTGAAAAGCACACATCTAAAGGCTGTGAAATTTTAAAGCATCTGCAGTCAGAACTAATCAAATCATTAATTGGACATAGCAGTGATTGTTAAGGTAATGATGAATTATAGAAGTTAGAAGTGGCTGTTATAAGAAAAGGATAACAGGGGCTAGTGAAACAATTGAATTTGTTAATTGTTGGTCAGGAATACAGGAAGAGCAAATGGATGTTATTACATACCCATACATGCACATGTGTATATGCTATATATAATGTAGGACAAAAACTGTAAAATTTTTCTGAAAAAAAAAAATCAAAGAAAGTTTGAAGATGATTATTATAAAACAACAGTAATTCTACCATTTTTACGAAAAGTCTCATAACCCTGTCTACTATGGGGTGCCCCATATGCTTTTCCTTGTGTTATCTCATTTGCACTTTTCATTTCAAGTACTAGTAGTACTTCATGTGTTCTTAATTATCTAATATATGTGTTCTAATTATTGTTAAAATGTTTGATCGATTAATCTGTAGTTTTGTCTTTTCTTTTGTGTTCAAATATACTCCTTTTGTTGTTATTCTTTTGGTTATTAGAGAGTGTCGACAATGCATATGGTATTTCAGAAAGAAATTCGGATTCCTGGAATTTCGAATTTTTCAGTGATTTTTGGAATTTGACTTTTTTTTTTTTTTTTTTTTTTGAGGAAGTCTCATTTCCACTTCTGCAGATTTGTTGGTAAGAAAAACATTTGGATAAATTGTGATAAAGCAGCATCAGTGAGCATACATCTCAAAGCGGCAAGTCAAGTCATCAAAGAAAGAAAAGATCAGAGGTTTTCAGAAAAACAGCTAGATTATATAACAAGGCCATAAAAAGGATTTGCAATACATACATTTTTATATTCTTTCTAGTCAGTTCTATAAAAAATGTTACTAAAAATAGAAAAAAA
The DNA here is from genome assembly GCA_021605095.1 of Caerostris extrusa. Taxonomy (NCBI): domain Eukaryota; kingdom Metazoa; phylum Arthropoda; class Arachnida; order Araneae; family Araneidae; genus Caerostris; species Caerostris extrusa. The sequence goes on from BPLR01010826.1 coordinate 47,454, forward strand.
TGGGGAATTTATTCAAAATCCGAAATCCCCATAAGCTCCAGCGATGAAAGTTATCATTAAAATATGCATACATTTTAAAAACTGCAAAGGCAGATCTAATGGAATATATACAAATACACAAAAACAGGGTAAGAAACAGGAAATTAGGGAAAAACTCAAGTGAAGCAATTATAATAACCTGAAGATAGTTTTATCACATAATATATATCCTCTGAACATCATAAACCTTATTATTTTTTATTACTTGATGACTGGATCTTAATCAAAATAAATCGAGTGATGTATTCCAATAACATTGAGAAACCAAATTTTTTTTTGTACACTGAAGTTGTAAGGAAAAAAAATATGAGAAAATTTGGCAGTGTTGTTGATTTTTATAGAAAAATTTGAGATGTGTGGCACAGACCAAATATTGTTGATCTTTGGTAGGTGTCTATTAGAATGGAAAATGTGCTTGGCTTGGTTGGGAAACCCCATTACATGCAATTGATAAGATAAGGCCATTAGGAAATTAATGGAATACAATCAGTAAATAGTATAGGAATTTTCAGAGTGGGAGAATTTATGATCCATCGTTTGATTATCTAATATGAAGTAATTAGAGGCATTGGAAGATGGGTAGGTTATATGTAAATTAGGTTAGATATAGCATTTCTCAAGAGTTGCATTCTTAAGAGAAAAAGTTCAAAGTGCAGAGAATTTGTAGAAACTATAAATCATGGGAGAAAGCTCTCAGCAATAAAGTGTAAATATAATGAGCTAGAAAATTACTTAAGAATGTAGTGATTATTAAGCTTTTTATTTAAATTGAATATTCTCTATGTTGTGGATCTATTGACTTTGAAACAAAATTCTTCCTTTTTTTTTCCTTGCATTCTTTGAAAATATTGATATTTGTAGTGAGTTATTTATATTAATAGCAAAATCTGCTTCAAGTTTTGCATTAAACTTTTTTTTAATATCAGCTCTTATATATAAAAATTTAGTTAAAAATTAAGTTTTTATTTAAAAATTAAATTTTACTTTTTTATAAAAAAATACTTTTTGTTAATATTTTTCATTATTATCTATTTTAAATTAATGCTTTTCTTTTATCAGAATGACTCCAGAAAACACGTGTATAGGGTTCTTCAGTGCCACGAAGATGAACTCACCCAGATGGTTTCTACAATGTCTGATGGATGGAAATTTGAACAGGTAAAGCATAAAAAAAAAAAAATTTCAGTATTTGACTTCATTTTTAAGGTTGTTATAAGCGCTTATAGCTTTTGATCCCCTTGAATTTAATAATTTTCTTTATTTTCTAGATATTTTAATATATAATTCTTTACAAAAATATAGTATTCCCTTTTTTAAACATAAAAAGGATAAACAAGAGTATATGCTAAACAATCAATTTTCTGTATTAACTCCTGAAAATAATAATTTTCTTTTCATAATTTTTTTAAAATTGATTATTGATTAAACCTGATTTAAGTGAACTATTGTTTAAAAATTCTTTTAAATGAATTCAAAACTATTTGAAAAACACTGAGTTGACTAGTCAGAAACTAATTAATAGTATTGATTTGGTTACATATTAAGTGTTTTGCTTAAAAATATCTTAAAATTTTATTTTATTGGTTTTTACTACCACAAAATCATTAAGATTTGTGAAATCATTAGAAAATAACATTATATTGCTATTTTAAGTATGTTGATAAATTTGGATTATATTTAAAAATCATTACTCAATTTGACTTGCTTGTCACTTTATATCCATAAATGATTCTTAAGTGATATTTTTTTCTGAAAATTGGTCTAAATTTTAGTTTTATTAGTTTAGATAAGGTAGTAAATAATTTCTTTTATTACTATTTGTCTTTCATGCATATTTAAATCACAAATTTCAATTTCACTTTAATATGTTACAAACATATACATTTTATTATTATTATTCTAGCTCATAAATATTGGTTCCTCTTACAACTATGGAAATGAAGATCATGCTGAATTTCTGTGTGTTGTCTCTCGTGAATATCCTGGAACATCATCAATCTCATCAGACTTTGAACCTACTGATAGAGCTAAAGTAAAATAACTGCATATTATAATAAACAACTTAAAATTATTTATTACATGCTGTTCAGCTCTCTTTAGCTATTTAAAAAATTATGTTTATTTAAAAATCCTGATGCCTGTCCATATTTGAATTCACGACCTGCGAACCGTTCTTCAGTGCGACTTTAAAAAAAACCCTTATCTCTTCTTACTAGCAAGTTCCCTATTGTATTTTAGAAGGTCGTGATATATCCATTGATGTGTTTCCAAAATTCAACTCCATCTGAAGTGTAGATTTTCATTCCTTGCAAGTTTGAAAATATTCTAGTGTGCTTTGCATTTTCAGTCCTTACTGAAACAAACCAGTTTGGAGAGCATTCATTTTCTAGTGTGGATAAGGCTTAAGATTTAAAAAGTAGCAATTATGTTTCATAAAATATTTGATAGTTAGCTATATTTATATAATTACAATACATAATATGTTATATTTCTATTTATTTTGTGACATTTTGACTTTGTAATTACATTTTATTTCATATGTTGATGGGAGCATTACAGATGTCAAAGAATATCTGAATTTATTTATGCTGTAAATATTGAAATTAATGATGTTTGCACTCTTTTGAACTATATATATTGTTTTATATTTATATTTACGGAAATGGTCTTCATATTTTTTAACATGGATGCCACTCAATATATATATTTTTTTTATTTAACACACATTTAAATGTATAAAAGATCTGCTTGTCAAATAAGTCACTGTCTGACTGAGAAGGCATGAACAAAAATTATATTTTGTATTTCTTTATCTTTCTCAATATACCCTTATGCATCCTTTTTATACTAAACATATGAAATTATAGGGAAAGTCAAAGTCACTCATAAGTATATAACATAAATAATAACTGAGAGTATCAATAAATACTATAAAATCAAATCTTTGTTTATAAAACAGTCTATGTGTATAGGGGCAATGTCAGCTATCATGTTTTTGCTTTTGTTACATACAATTATTGTTGCTATGGGAGATACAATTAAAAGTTCAATTACTAATGATATTATAGATTTAATAAGCAAAGATATATAATTTGTACAGATACAATAATTGAATAGTTTTTGTGATTGAATAACTTCTAAGTTTATTACATTTTATGTTTACTAAATGACACATACATGAAAGAATTTATTAAAATCAAAAGAATTAAAATATAGCAAATAAAGATAAATTGATCCATACTTGAAAAGTTTGTTAGTTATGATTTTATTGAAGTAATTGTGTTTTTATCAGATTATTGATTAGTTTAAATATTTTTGTCAGGTTATACAGCAAAAGGCCTCTCGAATGTAAATGCCATCCACCTTCCTCTACCAATGAAGAAATGTTGTTGATGTGTAGACATCTGTGATAATATACTTCTGTAAATCTTTTGTCTTTGGTGTTTTGCTCTGATTTTTTTGATGTTGATATCTTATAAATGAATGTTTTCTTCTTACGGAAAAAATGCCTTTGAGCCTATATTTTATTTTTAAATGTGTAGGGAAATTATCCTAATTATTCTACTAATATTTATAAATATATACATATATTTGATGTTAAATTGAAATATTCTATTTATAGTTGAATCTGTGAAATTTAAGTGTTTCTAGATCTCTCTGCTTTTCATTTTTATTATTGTCCATATATTGTAAATATAGATATTTACCTAACAGGTTAAAGCATTTTTTTTTTTTTATTGCTTTGGAGATTGTTGTATTTAGAGAAAATAAAAGTAATTTTTATCAAGTGTATTTTGTAAGTTTAAAAAGAATATTGAAGGATATCAAGGGATGTTCTTCCTTTGAAATTATATTTGCCTTTTCGCAAGATCATACATGCAAGGCTGCCAATTCTTCCACATTTTGCAAAAGCTTTCTACATTTTAACTCCATCTATCCAAATGAAAGATTAAATTGACGTCATTATTTTACTAGCAGCAAAGTTGAAAGAGTGTAGTAATTTGGTCAGTAAAATTCAATATTGATTTATTTAGGGTCAGTGCTGAGTGTGTTGGGTTTCTGAGCTAAGGGGCTTGGTTTGAACCTTTCAAGTAATTTCAAAACATTTATATTTTAAATGGACATAGTAAATTTTTTTATTGCAAATTTCATTAAGATCACAGAAATGAGAACCTACTAGGTGCCAATTTGGTCTAAATTGTGATTGGAATCTGGTGCAGTGTGATGAATTCTTTGTGGTGTATGGTGAATCTGATACAATAATCTGATTTCTTAATAAATGCAATAGCTTATTTCCAAATACTCAACATCAAAAAAGAACTACTTCTTATTGTACGTATAGTCCATTTAATCTTATTTGTATGTATCATTTCATAACTTTTTAAAGTAATATTTTTAAAAATTTGTTCTTTATCATTTTATTTAATTAATTAGTTTTATCTTTTTTAAATTGTAAAACAATTTGGCATAAAATCATCATTTTTTTTTTTTTAATCTTTGCATTTTAGGAAATAGAAGTTGGCAGCATGTTCATGTATGTTTAGCATTTAAAATCTCATTTTAAAAAACATGAAATATGTATCTTTTATTTTTATTCAAGAACAAACTTTTCAGTTATTTTACATATATAAAATCATTAGTTTAATATCTACAGTTTTTTTTTTTCCCAATAAAAATATTTGGATTTATTTACAATTTTAAAAATTGGCATTATTTAAAAAAAAAAAAAAACTTAAATGTTTAAAAAGTGTTTTGTAAGAAACAAATTAAAAATAACCTTGAGTCTTTTCATTACGGTATTCTTATATATAGTAATTATTACAGTTATTTATTAATGCAATAATTTACTAAATAAGTATAATCAAAATAAATTGTAAAAATTTATAAAAAATATTTGGAAAAAATACCAGCTATTTAAAAAACCATCTCTAATTTATGTTTTCTTTTATTTTAATACCAATAAAGAAAACCTGTGCAATACATATTAAAATATGTTTATTGTAAGATTATTATTCATGTTTTAATAATTATTTATTAATGTACTAATATATAATATGCTGTTTCTTATTTAAATTCTTTCTTTTCTTAGAAGAGTTACATAATTTTTTAAAAACTGCAGGTTTTTATTAAATATAATTTATTCATATTTAAGGCAAAAGGAGTTTGAAATGCAAGCTTAATTCAAGTACAAAAAGCATGTATATAACTAAAGCATGTGTTAATCATTTAGCAAATGCCAATTTTAAATATGTTTCCTTATGAGAAATATTAGATAAATAAACATAAATAATGCAACAAATTTTGCTATTATAGTACTTGTAAGTGTACTGTACAGTTTTTGAATCCCAGTTTAATAGTTTGATGACTAAATGAACAAATCCCTTAAGGTTTGTATATATGCAAGGTAATAGCATGTTCTCTTTTCACTCATTAATAATGTTATTAATATCTTACTATCTTGTTCTCTTAATAAATAAATGTGTGTAGATAAGCTGTTATGCAATGCATTGTCTTGAAATTGTAATAATTTGTAATTTTTACATTGTTGATATTTGACAGTATTTTTTTTTTTTTTTTTTTTTTGTACTTATGGATGTTTTGATTAAAGCATAATTATTAAAAATATATACTTTTGTTTTTATTAAAAATATATAATTTCTGTTAAGTTATATTTATACTTCCAAATTAATTAACCTATAATTTTCTTTTCAATATATTATTTTTATTTTTGAAAAATTGATTTTTGTGTATCAGAACACTAAAAAATATATTGCTATAAACAGAAGGTGCAGAAAAATGCTATTGTATTGATTTAAATATGATTTTTAAGAAATGTATAGTAAAAATACATGATTGGAATATTTAAAGCACACTGCGTAATTCTTTAATTAATCTCCATGCTTAGAATATTAAAAATATTTTATTTTAAAATCTTTATTTTAGGAATAATTTATGTTAATATTTTAAACTTGTAACTGTTGAAGACAAACCTGTCAAAAATTTGTAACATATATTCTCGACATTAATGCAACATTGATAATGACATTTTTTTTTTTTATACATTGAAATTGCAGTTTATTTATTTACATCATTTATGTAAATGTTGATTAATAAGAAGAGTAATAATTATAGAGATTTTGTTTTTTAAATCAAAATCAATCTAAAATTTTGACATTAAATTTACAGTAGGCTAATTTTAGTGTAGGATTTATTTGTTATAAATTGAAATTATTTATTAATTGGGTAAAAAGCAAAAATATCCTTTATTTGGTATGAATAACCTAAACAATTTATTCTAAATTAACATATATAATATAACAAATAATTATTTAATGTTTCAAATATATTTTTAACATATCTAACAATTTTTATGTGAAGTTTAGTTTTTTTTTTTTTTTTTTTTTACGGAGAAATTATTTTTAATAAATTTCTTTATTAAAATCAAAATTAAACAATTTATCTCTATTGTCTCATTCTGCAAGACTTTCCAAGATGTTTTTTCAAAAAAGATTGATCTGGAATTGTTTTGATGCCAAATGTTCAGCTTGAGTGTAATGCAAATTAAGTAAAATTACCATCCAGGAGCATATAAAGAAAGGAACAGCTAATTAATGACTTTCTTTGAAAATTGGCAAGCAATGTATAATTTATACATTGCTTGCCAATTTCTTTTAAATTATCAATTAGCTTAACTGAAAATAAACAAAGGATTGATAATAAATAGTTATAAGTATTTATATAATTGTTATACTTTCTTTGATTAGTAATGGTATTTTAATGTAAAAATTAGGAACAGAAATTGTATTGATTATAAAAATCAAACATAATTTAAATTCAATTTAAATTTTCAGCTATTATTTGATTTTTTTTTTTTTTTTTTTTTTATGTTCTTTTTGATCATGAGATTAATTTACTCATCTTATAATGTAATTTGTATTCAAAAGAAAATATAAATGTGCATTTTGTTGTATTTTACATAAAAAATGTGTATTGTGTAATTGTTTTTTTATGTGTTCAGTAGAAGTTTGTGGTTTATTAAATTACTTTTTTTTTTTGTTTTGTTTTTTAGCTCAATTTTTTTAAAATTGTTTATTATATATGTCTAGTGGTGTTGCTTTAATATACCTTTTCAATGCAAGTTTTTTTTTTTTTTTTTTTAAATATTTTCGTGGAGTTAACAAAATCACTTGTAAATTATTGTAGTAATTTTTTTTAAAGAATTTGAATTGAATTGATAATATATTTATATATATATTAATTCTGTTTGGAATAAATATGCTAATTTGTTTTATAAATTGTTATCAATTGAATATTTTCAAAATGTTCATAGTGAATTTTACTAATAAGTCCTTGATATATCTAATATTGTACATGCCCAGATTTGTATTTTATTATATTGTTATATTAAAACATTGTTCATTAAGAATTTTTAATTGGATATGGAAAGAAATTATTAGTTTTAAAATATCTATTGTAAATACTTTTCTAATAGAAGTGTGCAATCATATATAAGCAGAACTTTAAATCAATGATTCATTGGATTTAATAAATATTTATAAATATCTATATTGTATAATACAAGTTTTTTTTTTTTAGAACTATGCAATACTGCCCATTTATATGTAGATAAAATGTATTTAAATACAATTCAAATGCATTTAAATTACTTGTATACATAAGTGTTGATTAACCATGTCATGCAAAAGAAATTCTCATTGTGTATGGCAAATACAATGGCTCTATGCTGGAAACTTGCCTTATTTATTTCAGATAAGCATTTTCATTTGGCTGCAGTGGTATGTACTCCTTTCAGCTTACCAAGTACTTTTCCAACCATTGAGCATTGGTTGTAGGCGAGAGGTACACCTGCTTTAAATTATATTTGTATAGAATAAAATTTACTTTCTAGAGAAATTTGTGCTTTTTTTAAAAATATGTTAATGTTGAAATATAAATTTTAAAAAATGTATGCTTTCTTTTTTAGATTAGATTAAATATTTTTTTAAATATGTCGATTGTTTATTTTGAGGAATTTCTTAATTTTGAAGTATGAAAGATAGCATAAACTATTAAATATCTCGAATACAGATCATGTCCTATTTGTTTCATACACTTTTATAGTTTATACTGTTACCATTTTCCAAATTAGAACTTATGTATTAAATATTAATTTTCTGTCAAACAATTTTATAATCGTACAATTTTATATGTTATGTTAAAGACTTGATGTAAATGCATAAAATAAATTTATTTCATATTAAAATTTGTTTTTGATATGTACAGAAGAATAAATGAATTAAGTTATATTACTACACAAAATTGAAATTAGAAAAACATCCACTTCAAATTGTATTCTTATAAATTTGTTTGAATTTCAGTTGACAGAGGAAAAATAAGGAATGAATTATAATCCTTAAATATCTGCATTTAGTCTGCTCAATCACCAAATGAAATGAACAAGTATTTAAAAATTTTCTACTACTGTGTTCAAAAAGTAAGACCAATTTTCAATTAAAATTTTTTTTTTTTTCTTCTTAGGTTGTCGGCACTGTCCTTGACATCTATGTGAAATTTCACGTCAAAATATTCATTAGTGTTTGAGTTACGCTTGGTTTTTGTAAGGGGCTAAAACTGATTCCAGCGATTATTAAAATATCTGAATTAATTGAGCAAGATCTTGCATTAAATTTTGTTTGCGGAAGCTTAAGAGAATGTTGCAGAACGCATTCGGTGAGCATTTCTATATTGGAAAGAAATGTTTCGAAGTGGTATAAACAGTTCAAAGCAGGCAGAGAGCGTGTTGAAGACGAAGGAGCGCTCTGGTTAACCTACACCCACGAAGCTCACATCCAAAAATTAAAGATTTGGTGCTTGCAAACCGTCGATTTACAATTTAGAGACCTTGCTGATGATGTTGGAATTTCAAAATTCAATTTTAAAAGATGTTTTGGGCCTCAAACGGGTCAAATCTCGATTGGTACCGAAAACACTGAATGTGCCAGCTCGCACTGCATTGATTCTTCTTTTTTCGCCAAAAATGAAACCCACATAGTTCCACAACCACCGTATTGACATGATTTAGCCTCATGCTACTTCTGGCTACTCAAAAACTCAAAAGACATCATTTTGAGTCGATTGAAGAGACATTTCAAAAATCGCCAGAATTAGTTTTTAGCATCTCACAAAATCAAGCACTAATGAATATTTTAGTGTAAAATTTCACACAGAAGTCAAGGACAGTGCCAACAACCTAAAAAGAAAAAAAAAAAAAAAAATTGAAATACCATATTGAAAACTGGTCTTACTTTTGGACACAGGTCTGTTGTAATTTTTATAAAGAAATCTATATGATTACTCATAATAGTTTGCTTTATATGACAAATTTTAAAAATCACTTTATTTGTTAAAATTGGAAAAAGAAAGAGAATTAGAAAAAGAAAATTATATAATTTTTTACAGAATTTACAACATTTTTATTCAATAACTTTTATGCACACAGAAACTTTGCATTGATGCAAGCTTATAAATCATGGACACAACCACAGGTTAACATCTTTAAATTATAAATCTACTTCACTGAGTATTTTGGCGCAGGGGAATGATTGTTTAGTTTTGAAACATACTTGTTCAATACTTAAATTAATTATTAATAGAAAAAGGAAAAATATAACTTCAAATCCTGCCTATCCCATTAATTATTTAAATAAAATACATTATTAAACTTATATAAGCAAAAAGAATGAAATTTACAATATCATACAAATTAAATTGTTTATAAAATTGGCTATTTTAATTAAGCTCAGAGCCATTTACTTAATTTTTATGCATATTTTAAAATCAATTCAATAACTTTTTTTAAGGGACACATATAAAAACGGTTAATTAATAGTTATGAAATGAAAAGTATTTTTGAAGTACTATAAGAAAGATTACATAGAAATTTATTAATTGAATAAACAAAGTCACATAAATAAAAATCAAAAGGCATGTAGAATAATCGTTTTTTTTACAACACACATCATTTTGATAATTAAGCTCTTTGACAAATACTATATTGGTTTGGAGGCATAATAGTGTACTTTTCAGTGCTGGTAACATGTATTTTTATATTTATCCATTTAATTTTCCAATTCTCATTATAAGTGGGATTTCTCACCAAACCAAAGGAACTATCAAATAGACCAATACAATTAGAACATTGATGTACTACCCCACTTACTAATATTTTAACCAGTCCATGAGGGTCTCGTTCTATTAATATTGAATCTTGAGAAGTATTGGCATCAAAATAAAATTTGTCATTTATGATCAAACTGGATAAAAAATTTACCACATGAGTATCTCCTTCCACTGCAACCTCTTTTATATCATAAGCTGTCTTCAACTGGCCCATTAATTTGCAATCAGTCCAAAAGTGCTCAGGACCAAAATCTTGCAATGTATTGTAAATTGGAAAAAACCACATTGCAAATTGAGTTCCCATAATTTTCAAAGAATCGGTATCGCTTTGTTGAACATCTGTGGTATTTGAATTATTTTCATAATCACTTGTCTGAAAAATAATGAAGAAGAAATCATTAAACTAAAAAAAAGACCTACATTTTTAAAATGTTTTAGCTGTAGATTAAAATTATCTACAGCCAAAATATAAATATAATTCTATTTTTACTCAAATTTATTTAAAAATTGGTATTGTATATTATCATTTTAAAAAAACCAGACATTGAAAAAAATTTCCATATTACTCGCACTTATTCTCAGCTATTAGTGTAGTAAGTAGTGCCATGGAAGCAACTCCTTCCCTACCATACCTTGATCAATCTTTCTTAGAAGTATTTGGATCCTCTGAATGTGCTATGCAGTAATTAAAAACTAATTTACACCTTATTTATTTCATAATTATGTGGCTGCAATATTAATTAGTGTTTACCTGGATTATTTTTATATAGGAAACCCATTGCCATTTCTGATAATAAGTTACAAATTTTATACATTTGAACAAATCAGATTTTAGAATGATAGTAAATTTTATGCTATCTCAAATAAATACTTTATATTGATATGAAAAAATTATGAGTTGGATATTTTCAATTATATAAAAAAATTACATTATTCTATTAGCCAACTAAGTATTTCAGTTATACATTAAGGGAAAATGTAATTAATTAAAATGGGGGAAACATAATTATATTTACATTATGAAAGAAAATTAATGAACATGAAGTTAAGAACAATAAATATGGCTGTGAGTTTAAGGATCAAAATTATTTATATAGAAAATATTACTCCATGAAATAAAATCCTTTGTTTCAATCTTTCAGAAGATGTCTTTACTTTTTTGTCAATAGCACATGCAACTGGTCAATTTAACGTACACTCATTTCGTTCATAAACAATAAGTTTGTTGAAAGTATATAATATTAAGTTGCATCTAATAATAGAAAATTTTACTTTTTTCCTACCTTAACTTGGAAACGTCCATGGGATGATTGCTAACTTTACTGTTCCACATGTACTTCATGATTCTAATTTTAAAATACTTCTACAATGTATATGCAAGTACATGAGTATTCTAAACCCTTAAGTTTTAGAATTAAAAGATCTACATTGCCTTTTCAATTTCTATTATTTAATTCCTAACTTACGAGATCACATAGAAAGAGATATATGTTTTTCCTCCCTAGAATTTTCAACACAATAAAAAAGTAATGTCAAAATTTGTCCTTACATATGTATACTTTTAAATCAAATTTTGATATTAATAACGATACTTTAATTACCTTGCATTGCTCTATTGAATCCCATTCTGTGAGACACTCCTGTACCAACTCGGCTTTAGTACACTGCGGAGAAACAAATGGTTTTATTTTAAGCAAATAACTGAAAAGTATTTTCTTGGTTATTTTTTGTCGTTTCAGGAGATCTGATGGTTTTTCTAAGCATGATATTATTGCTTGAATGGCATCTATAAATAAAACAAAATTATTTTAATAAAATGGAATAAAAATGAACTAACAATAAAATATATAAATTTAAACAATAACTATATAATTTAAATTTTTTTAGAAACATACAGTGATTTTTTTTTTTTTTATACAAGGTGAAACTTGAAGTGTCGAACATCACTAAAATAAACATTTTTGTATCTATCAGAATTTAAAGTTGCATATTAGGGCAAAACTAGAATTAAACAGGAGAGAATATTAATTCATTTTTTTCCTTCTAATTAAATATTTACATCAATTCTATTTATGAATACTTAAAAATTGTGAATATTTTATTGTTGGCCATACAAGCAACCAATTAACTCATTTCAGAAGATATCAAATTTTTCTGAAGGAAGCTCTTTCAAAATTGCTTGAAATATTTGGATTGCCATTCAAAAATCAATTGTACTTTAAACATTATTGGACAATTCTCAATTAACAATCACCAAACTTATCTTTTCTTTTTATTAGTGCATATAAGGCTCCCATTTTAAAGACTAATTGAGTCTTCTGAGAACCTTATTGCTTTAATTGCAATTGCTGCATTGTTGCAGCTGCAATTTACATAATGTCTGATTTCTTTCAATGCATAATTGAAATCATTACAGATATACTTGGATGTATTACTTTTAATGGTAATTTATTCAAACTGTTGTAAAAAAAAAAAAAAAAAAAAAAATCATTTAAGTGATTGAATTGAATGATTAAGCACTTAAAAAAAATAATGATTAGCTTTACTTCATAAGTTTTTATGTTTCAACAAACAGAATAAACCTGTTACCCCTAATCATACACAGTTTTATTTAGAAGAAATTTGGATATATTTCAAATACAATTAATAATAGATATAATGTTAATAATGAAATTATAACTAAATCCAAATTTAATATTATGTATTGTCTATATTCCTCTATACTTAAAAATATTTATAAAAATCTGAATTTTCTAACTTAATATTTATTGTCGGAGGCACTTTAGAATGACAATTAGAATACAAAATGTTGTAAAGCTATTTCTGTAAACATTGTAGTTAAAATTTAAAATAACATGATCATGATGTAACCCTATCTTTATACTAAACATGCTAGCAACCTTATTATCATTTGTTTATTTCAAACAATGTGAATTTTAGTTTAACTTTTAAAAGTGTATTTGGCACAGAACTGATAGTCTATTAAATACATTAGTTATGTATTTTTAATATATAAAAAAATAAATAAGAAATCAATCTTTAAAAGCATTTAATCAATCAGTAACTATTGGAAATTTTAGACTTACGCCATAACTATCAATTATTAGTAGAAAACTTTTCATTAAGAAAATGATGAATCATACCAAGCCAATACACTCAAGCAAAATGAGTTAAACCAGTTTTTAACAAATATTGGCAAAAAAAAATCACAATAATAGCAAAATCATTTTAAAAAACTCTACATTTATGAATAAATGAAAGAGTTTTTAATGATGAAGCAATTCTAATTTTTGGCTTGATTTCACAAACAGCGAAACATATGAAATTTAAAACACAACTATCAAACATTTTAGCATACCTAAAAATCCTATCTATGACAATTTCAATTTTGGTACTTACGTATTAAAAGTACCTTGACAACAGACTTGGCGGTTTTAAGTGTCGCCAATCCAACAGCTACTACTAAGGTTATCAAACCAATAGAATAGATTGGTGCCACTTAAAACCGTCAAATCTGGGAAGCTGCGGTTGGCGCGTGTGCTCTTTTATTGACGCAACTGTCGCCAAGGTACCGTTAATTACCCAATTTTTTATGTCATATTTTACTTGTCTTCAAATACCTTGTGAAGAATTAAAATTTTTAAACATGCAAATTACTATACAAATATTAAAATAACTATTAATATATTGAAATATAAATAAGAATATGCTTCAATTGTAGTCTTCCTATATTATTTCCTAAATATATATGCAAATAAGTAGATCTAAACAAAATATCACTCTCATATTTTAAAATTATTGTAATTTTTACCTATAATCCACAAATTTAAAAATTTTGTCTTAAAATAAAGTGCTGCACAAATCAGGACATTTTTTTTTTTTTTTTTATAATTCTGCAACTTTCTTTTAAAAATGCTTTTGCCAACAAAAACAGATAAAACTTTACACAAGAGAAAATAAAATAGATTCATGATGATCACTTCCTCGGGATAGGCAAACAATAAGTAATTGCCATCCATTTGGCAGGGTTATAATAATAAGTATGCATCAAAGAAATTAATGAAACAATATTTGTAAAAAGTTATAGTCATTCTCCTTCTAGGATGCAACAATTAATGATTAAATAACTAAATTAAGTAAATCAAATATATAATCAACTATTAGATCTATCCTGGAAGACAATAAACATTGTTACTAACTATTTCAGAATTTTAATACATTTTAATACATTGAAACAAACTTTCAATCTGTTGTCCAGAATTTTTCTTAGATAAGGATAGAAAAATGCTAGTAAAAGGAAATACAAAAAAAAAAAGTAGCTTTGCAATTGCAGGAAAGAATTTCAAGAATAAAAGGTTGACAAAATAATTGTACATAATTAATATTCTCTGCTATTTAAAGCAATTAAATTCTGTAAAATAATATTCACGACTTAATTTGCCTCAACTAATCTGTCATGAAAATTCTCTTAAACTGCTAACAATGGAGCATATGAACAATATTTTTGTCACAAAATGAAGCAGTACTTTTAAATATATAACAATTAATTAATCAATTACTAACCGGTTCTATTAGTTATGTTTAGGAGCTTCTTCGTAACTGTGTCTACTAATGAAAATAAATCGGAATCAGAAAAATCTTTCAAAATCTCTCGTAGTCCATATTCCTCGGAAGATGTCAGCATTTTTTATGATTAATTTACCATACTAATTTTCACATATTTTATAACAATATGATAACTCCGTATATTCGAAGTTAAGTTTTAAATTCGTCTTCTTATCATGTATTTTGTTTCAAAATGAAAACAAATAGTATTTTCAGTTCACTTTATTTATGGCTTTCAATTCACTTCAATATCAATCCTTAAAAAGTAATAATTTTTTTAGAAATTCATAAATATCAATTTGAGATTTTTAGAAAATAAAAATTATTATAATGGTGTAAATTGGACGAAGACTAAAATATATAATGAGTATAATAAAAAAATACTGATTGTAGAACTGAATTTGAAGAAACATTTATGTATAGTTATCTCAGGTGTATAATTTAAATCCTTTGGTCCCTTACTTATTAAGGAATAATATATCCTCTAAATGTCAGAAAACTTCCCTACTTCACAAATCTTCAAATTATTAATATTATTAATAACAGAATTTGAAAAAAAAGTACGCCTTCTTAATGAAGAGACAAATTTTTTTTTAAAAACTAAGAAAACGAAAATCAACCCAAATATCAGTTTATAATTTTTATTTAATTAAGTAGTGCCTAATTTTATTTTTTTAATGGTATGCCAGTTATTTATATGCATTACGTCCTCAGTGAATACTGAAAATGTAAAACATTATTTTAACTGCATCAAATCTGCTATTCCACTACACATAAATGGCCGAGTATTTATGAATGATGATGATTTTCTGAAAGGTTTGGATAAATATGATGTGCAAATGAGATACATTTATTATATGGATGAAAAAATTTAATTTAGTTAAAAAAGATATCAGAAAAGTAATTTATATAACAATAAAATAATATTAACTTAATATAATAAACTTAATGTAAAACCTTTGGACAAATTATAGACATTTATTAACTGTCTTTCTCAAAATTATACCACTGTAGATTCGCTGATTACTTTCAATTTTTTTTTTTTTTTTCGTTTTACCTACATATGATTTTTTTACTAATTTTAGATAATATAAAAATCTCTTAGCTAGTTTAACATCTGATTTGACTCTGTTATAATATTTATTATTTTCCCACTAATTTCTTAATTGTATTTATTTAAACTTTATAATGACATAATAACTCAATGGGCTTGAACCAAAAGTACCTTATGATTCATCTCAAGAATGGAAGCTTGCCGCTGCTGTACAGCAAGGCGTTCACCTACTAAACATACACTGAAAACATTAATGTATACTTCAGATAAAAATAAATTTAAAAGCATGCAGGAAACTCTTTGTTTGCTACTTACAGAAAACGAAGAATTGTTGAGAACTCTCGATTTAAAGGGGTAACAAATCTTTCTTCAGTGGGTGCTTGACCATTGTGATTATTGGGGCAATGAACAAGCGGACTTCCTTACAAAAAGAGGTACCAACTTACTTGAGCTAGCTTTAAAGCCATTCCTTATTGGAGGATTAAACTGTTTTTAAAACATTATTTACATTTAATTTCTTGGGGGATCTTCAGACTCGTACAGCCCTAAAAATTGGAGGAGGATAAACCCTTCTCTTATTTCCGATAAACCAAGACACAAAGCAGTGGCAACCTTTCGCGTGTTTACTTTGCAATGATTGCCTTGTCGGCCATCTGCACCGTAAAGGCATTTCAACCGATTGTATTTGCTCACTTTCTGAATCTGGAGAAGTAATGGAACAGGGACCATCGGCTCCGACATGGGGCTGTTCGAGGACCCACAGACGAGTCGAGATATTGGGAAGCAAGATCGCTCATTAGGCAATGACTCTGGACTTCTCAGTTCTTGGTAGTTCTATTGTTTCTAAGTAACTTTTTGCCTAGCCACTGGAAATAAAAAAACAAAAAAATTTATTAATTAAACTGTTTTTTTTTTTCTTTTGTTTAAAGTATCTCGGATTTGATATGAAGTACCAAGCAACGATGGAGATTAGCTCGGTTCATTAGCTCCGCCAAATCACAAAGAGGACAGTTTAGTGGGTGGAAAAACCCAATGCGATGTAGATGCTCAATCAGACAGTCGTAACCTGTTAAAAGGCTGAATTGAGCAACAGCTACATGACGTGCGCCGCTTGGAACTGTGTGAAGATCCCCAACTTTCCAACGCTTTGTCTGCATTCTATCAAGCAACAGTAATTTATAATTTCTTGTCATAGTTTGTTTGATATACAGCTTTATAGAATAGTATGGTAATATGGAATATCTTGGTTGGAACAATTTCGAGCCCTTTCTTGAAAGGAAATCAACCCGTTCGTTTCGTAAAATTCACAATGCTCAGTTATCCACTGAAGCACAATGTGCCTCTTCCCTAAAGTCAGTCTTCGCAAGTAATTCCGACACTGAAAGACTTCATGTGTGAATTAGAAACAGTTATTTTTGATTGAGACAAGCCATGTGTTCAATAATTATTTAATGCATTTTAAATAAAAGCTAAGTTATTAATACTTTAATTAATTATATTTTTCTACTTTTCAACTGTAATTACACATTTTTCATCAAATCATTTTTTAATAATGAATAATTACTATTTTGCTTCCAATAATACTGCCATTGTTTACGGAAAATCTAAGATACTTTATTCAATTAAAAATCTAAGATACTTTATTACAATAAAACTTTATATATTAATACCATTCATAAAATATGTTTGATATTTTATCCGAGACTAAATTAATTCGATGTAGTGCTCGTATGCTTTCCATTTTTACTAATGCAACTATGTTATTCATTTAAATTTGCTGAATACAAAGTTCTCTTGACCTTGAACGAATATATTTTTTTCTATATAAATTTTTATGGAATCTATATTGTTCCATGTGTTTTGTGTACTGTTGTGAAAAACATTTAAAAAGGATTAAACTGTGAGAAGCGTAATTCTTTCAGCTATATCATGACTAATTAGTAGTAGAAATGCTTATTGATTTTAATTTTAAAATGTGCAAGACAGATTCACCGAAATTTATACGAATCTGTTTCATTTATTTGATATGCAGGAAATTTAGCCCATTAATTGCTTTTAAAATCCAATAATTTTATTGACACATTTGCTAACATCTATGCTACATCATAGCCTTATTTTACTATAGGTACTAGAAAAACATTTTTACGGCATTTCTCTAAAAAAATTATTTTCACGAAACTCTCTATAACGATTGATATAATTTCCTCTATTTTAAAGATATCTCTCATTTAATCTCTGGCATATCACAGACTAGACCAGACATATTTTTTGGAAATTAAAATACCTAATATCACGAACTTGTCGCAAACTTCGAAGCGCGAAAAAAAAAGAAATTGGGTTTAAATAATGGGCCTTTCCGACTCGTGACTCAGTGGTAACGTGAGCCGCTAGTGACGATTAAGGTTGAAGTTCAATCCATTGGCGGCATTGTTGTAGACATTGTTTTGAAACACGAGAAGACTCAATGGCGTTTGTGACGTTCAACATCTTGTCTCGTCAGTCAGACTACTACTACCATTACTACACCACACCACATCACTGCACCTAGAGCTGAGTTGCCCCTTTATATTTTGGGAATGATGAGGGTGAGAGAAGTCTGACTGGGCTCTGTGATGCTCTACGGTCTTATGAGACTGGGTCCTACGGCTTAAAGTGGATTACGAACCACTACAAACATCCATGGCCCCATAACCTGTGGTACCGAGCTCCAGAGTGCTAACCACTCGGCCATCAGGTCACTCGTAAATCGGACTGCCTGGTGGGAGTTGTCCAGGTTTTCTCCCATACGATACACAAATGAGGGATACCCCTAAAGAAGCACTGCCTTCCTTCTTCAGTGACTCGGAGCCAAGTCAGAGTTTTACCTACGGGTGCTCCATTACAACAGATGCTGCTCCCTTTGGAGGACTTTTTAGGTTGGCACTACCCCGCATTTGTGTATCGTATGGTAGAAAACCCTGAAAACTTCAAACAGTAGTACGACTCAGAGGCAAGAGGCTGATCATCCCAAACGCATCGACCTCCTCGTTTTTTGAAACAGTTGTTGCCAAAAAGTCTTTGTTGTAGATAAAGACAGCAGCGGATTGAATCTCATCCCTAATGCTCATTGCCATTTGCCACTGAGTCACGAGTCGGGCGCTTAATGGCTTGCTACAAGATGTATATGACTTTGTGACATGGCTTTTTTAATTTGGTCATTATAAGACATTTGTAATTGTTTTTTGATAGGATTTCAATAAACAATGATATTGTTTACGTATAGGTGAAATTGAATAGCTTTGCTAACTTTTTTTTTTTCTAGGCATAAATTAATTATTAGGCATACATAATAATATTGATTAGCGATGAGTCTATTTTATGACTTCAGTTCGTTTGCGGGTAGACGTTTTTGTTCTTCTCGATTCTTGACTTTTAATTGACATCATATAATTTGAATAGTGTATTTGATTTTCATATTTCGTTTCGTATTTCGATTATTTCCAAAAGAAACAGGGAATTCAATGTACAATAAATACCAACTGACAATTAAAAAACATAAACATACTTTAAATTCCAAAATAAAATATAAAAAGAGAGATGTTGCACCAAGTGTTTTGAAATGTCTCACCTTTGGAGACCATTGCTGGTAGATATCCTCCCACTGATTGGCTGTATATTTTTACCGATGGTTCTCAATTTGGCTGCCACTTAAATGTAGGGTCTGGGGTGTTTTCAGATCTCTTTTCTTTTTACGCCCCTTATACGGTAATACGCCCCTTTACGGTAATACGCCCCTTTACGGTAATATTGATGATGAAGTAGTGACCATTTGTGTAGCCCTAAAACAATTACTAGCTATTCATTATTAGTTAGATTAGTTAGCCCTCTTTCATATTCTCAAGCAATCGTCCAATCAATTAGTTTTGTTGAATACCCATTGCCCCCGAGATTTTGCAATGCCTAGAATTGTTGAGAACTCGCTTTAAAGGGAAACAAATCATTCTTCAGTGGGTACCTGGCTACTGTGGTCGTTGGGGCAATGAAAAAGTGGTCTTCCTTGCAAACAGAGGTGCCAGCTTACTAAAGCATCCTAATACATCCATTCCTTATTTTATGATTAAACATTTGTTAACATCTAATTTCTTGCGGAATCTTCAGACTTGTACAGCTCTAAAAACGTGGAGGAAGATAACCCTTTCTTTTTCCCGATAAAATAAGACGCAAATCAGTGACGGCCTTTCGCCTATCTACGGAAACACAATTGCTTTTCCACCCATCTGCATCGTGTAGGCATTTTAATCGATTCTATTTGGCCACTTTGTGACTCTGGAGAAATAATGGACAAGGACCATCTGCTTTGATGTAGGGCTCTTCGTAGACCTGTATAGGTTTGGTTTGGCTTGTCTATCTACGGTCATTTTGTGCACACTTTGGGCTAATTAGACCGGGACCTACAGTTTAAAGGGGATTCTGAACCACTCCCACAAACATCCATGCCACCGCCAGGATTCGAACCTGAAACCTGCGGCAACAAAGGCCAGAGCGCTTGCCAATTGGCCACCAGGCAGCGGACCAACAGAGGAGTCGAGATATTGGTAAACAAGATCGCTCATTAGGTAATGATTGGTCTTTTTTTTTTTTTTTTTTTGTTCTTAGTTCTTGATAGTTCTATTGTTCTTAGTGCTATTTTTCTATATAAATCTTTGCCTAACCATCGGAAAAAAATCTTTAAATTCCATTATTGGAAAAAAAAAAAAGAAAAGGTTTATACTTTATATTACTATATTATTTTTATTTCTAACTTAAATACACCGAAAATATGATTTTAGATTTGCTAATGACTTACTGTTTATTAAAATTTTTCACAATAAATAACTTGTTTCAATTTGTTATATGAAACTGATAGAAGTTATTTTGCAAAATTTTTAATTTTGTTTCAGATTTATATAATTATTCTAAAATATTTTAATTGTTCGATATATTTCATTCTAATTATAGCACCATAGAAATCCCGATTAATGTTATTTCAAAGAAATGTGCAGGCTTTTCTGTATTCGATGCAATTATATTTTAAATAATGGAAGATAAAATTGGATTATTAAATCTATTCTTACACACAAGTAAAAACGTAAAATACTTATTAAAAAACTGATGTCATATTTTAAACTTTAAGGTACAAAAATTGTTTTTTCTTCTTTTTTTACTGTTTTATGATTTCCAAAGAATTTTTTTAATTAAATGATACTTTTTAGCTACTTCAGAACGAATTCAATAGTAAAGTAAACTTTACTACTTTATTGAATGGTACTTAAAGTTGTATTCAGTAAGCATTTAATGTTCAGTTAAATTTACGTTACTTTTCTTAAATGATATCCTGATTTAAAAATTCAATAGACTAAATAAATGATGTTGGAGTTTTGCTTAATATTTATATAAGTTCATTTATTTATATTATAAAGTAATAATTAAATACATGCATTAAATATATATTTATATCAGACGCAGTTAAATAATGTAACTTTTTTTTTATGTTATACACATTTGATAAAAAAAACACCTTGAAGTTTTCAATTCCATTATGCAAAAATCCCATCTCAGAATTAAAAAAAAAGATCTTTAATTATTTATTTTTAAAAAATCTAATGTAAAGTATTATTGAAAAATTAAAAAATTACTATTGAAAAATCCCATCACTGAAATTAAAAGATATTTAATTATCTATTTATTTTTTGATAAAAACTAACGTAAAATATTATTGAAAATCACTGCTGAAAAATTCCATCATTGAAATTAAAAAAAATATTTATTCATTTATCCATTTATTTTTTTGAAAAATCTAACATAAAATATTTTAAATAATTTTTTCGAATTCAGCTCCCAAAAGGTCATATAACAAAATTTTAATATTAATTTTTAATTGTTATATTTATTTGCACTAAAAATTGAAACTTTAAATTGAGATTCCAAAATTTAAAAAACAACAATAATTTATTAATTTTCATGATTTATTTTTGCAAAAATGGAAATAATCATACAATTTCAATCATTTTTTAAAAAAGATAAATAAAAGTTTCAAGAATTGCTTTTGCAAAATGAAAATATTTTATACAATTTTATTACTTTTTGAAAAGATAAAGGAGTTTCAAGAATTGTTTTGCAAAAAATTGAAAATATAGAATTTCAATCATTTTTAAAAAGGCAATAAAAAAGTTTCAAGAATCGTTTGTGCAAAATTTATACAATTTCAATCATTTTTTAAAAGGTAATAAAAAAAAAGTTTCAAGAATCGTTTGTGCAAAAATGAAAATATTTATACAATTTCAATCATTTTTTAAAAAGGTAATAAAAAAAAAAAGTTTCAAGAATCGTTTGTGCAAAAATGAAAATATTTATACAATTTCAATCATTTTTAAAAAGGTAATAAAAAAAAGTTTCAAGAATCGTTTGTGCAAAAATGAAAATATTTATACAATTTCAATTTTTTTAAAAGGTAATAAAAAAAGTTTCAAGAATCGTTTGTGCAAAAATGAAAATATTTATACAATTTCAATCATTTTTAAAAAGGTAATAAAAAAAAGTTTCAAGAATCGTTTGTGCAAAAATGAAAATATTTACTGGTATTTCAATCTTTTTTTAAAAGGTAATAAAAAAAAGTTTCAAGAATCGTTTGTGCAAAAATGAAAATATTTATACAATTTCAATCATTTAAAAAGGTAATAAAAAAAGTTTCAAGAATCGTTTGTGCAAAAATGAAAATATTTATACAATTTCAATCATTTTTTAAAAGGTAATAAAAAAAGTTTCAAGAATCGTTTTGTGCAAAAATGAAAATATTTATACAATTTCAATCTTTTTTAAAAAGATAAATAAAAAAGTTCCAAAAATCGTTAGAGATTGTATAAATATTTTCATTTTTGAATAATATTTTTTAAAAACATAAATAAAAAAAGTTTGAATCGTTTATGCAAAAATTGAAATATTTATACAATTTCAATCATTTTTTTAAAAGATAAATAAAAAAGTTTCAAGAATTGCTTTTGCAAAATATGAAAATATTTATACAATTTCCATCTTTTTTAAAAAGGTAAATAAAAAAAGTTTCAAGAATTGTTTGCGCAAAAAATGAAAATATTTATACAGTTTTAGTCATTTTTTAAAAGATAAATAAAAGTTTCAAAAATTGTTTTTGCAAAAAAGGAAATATTTATACAATAGTCTTTTTTAAAAAGGTAAATAAAAACAGTTTCAAGAATTATTTTTGAATAAATGAAAATATTTATACAATTTTAGTCTTTTTTTTTTAAAAAGGTAAATAAAAAAAGTTTCAAGAATTGCTTTGTAGAAAATGGAAATATTTATACAATTTAATCATTTTTTAAAAAGATAAAAAAATTAAAAGTTTCGAACTGCCAAAAAAATGTCCGATTAGGATTTTGTCAAAGTAACGTATTATTAATAAAAATTATGCAACGGATAGCATTATTTAGATGACTAGAATGTCAAAAATTCAAATCTAATACATACATGATATAAATAGTAACAACACATAATAAATAGACAAACACATTTTTATTCAAAAACAAAATTTTATTTGAATATACAAGAGAAAAACTTGGACAACAACATGTTTAAGCACGGAGGGGATTAAAGTCTGAAAACTCTTCTATGCAAATATGCAAAATAGAACACGAATTTAAATCACTGCATAACTGTTTCGGTACGTTGCTATGGCAACGCCTAATGATTTGCCGATATTACTCGATTCGAATTGTATTCTGGTTCCAAAGTTCTATTTATTTTGAGAGAGTAAAAATAGTTCTTGTTTTGTTTAACCTATATATGAACATGCTGGTTGTTCCCTCGTGTGTTCCACTGCAGTAATGAATCTGTTGGCAAGAAAAAGATTTACTCTGCTTTTTTTGCCGCTGGCGTATCAAACTCCAACTTAATTTAAGTCAGTAAAAATGCGAGGGATTCTAATATAATTTATTGAAAACTTTTTTTTTCAGAATATAAAAGAAATGTGAGCAAAATTTTATTAATTATGTTCAAAGAAAAAAAAATTGCAGTATTTGATAGGAAAATATTCTGGAACCAACGAATTAAATGAAATAATTTTTAGCATTTGTCTATAAAATTCCAAAAATTCTAAATATAAATAATAATAATAATACATAAAAATTCCAAAATATATACAGTGGCTTTTACTCCAAAATATATACAGTCTAAAAATATTTGTACACTTTAAAATTTGTTGATAAAGCGCTGTAGTCAGAAAAAGAATCTAAATCTAAAGTGAAGTATTTTTTTATATCATTTTCATGTGATCCTAAATAAAAAACGAGCAATATTAAAAAAAAAAAAATTATATATTTTCATTTTACGAAAATTAAAAATGCAAGGAGGCAGAGAATGACACATGATCCCACACTGAAACATTTTTGGATAAATTCATCAATAAAATTATAGTTTGTAGATGCTTATATAGAGCCTGATGGCAGAGTGACTAGTGCTCTGTGACACAGGTTTCGAAATTCTAGTCCCGGTGGTGCCCTGCTTGCAGTGGTTCAATATGGTTCAATTCACTTTTTAAACTGTAGGCCCCATTGTTCATATCGTTGGGGTAGGACTGACAACCCTACCTTGTAAAAATAAAAATCATCACTTGTCTCGAACTCTATCAGAAGACAGACGCCGTTGGCCCACCATAGGGCTGTTGCACCAATGAAGAAAAAAAGAAGTTATTTTTATATTATTACATTTCGATCCTTTCTCTCATATGACTGTAGAGCATTGGGTGTAGGGTTGACAAACCCTGCCTTGTAAAAGAAAACATCTCCCTGTCTCGAAATCTGTCAGTCGGAAAGATGGCCTTAGCTCCACCATGGGGCTATTGAGCCTTCATGAAGAAGAAGCTGTTTTTATATTTTGTATTTTGATGACATTTTAAAAAAATCATTTAATTTTAATCTTCGCTTTTTTTCATTTTTCATGTCATTTATTATTTTAAAATGGTTCGTAGTTGTAAGAAAACAATGAATATATTCCAAAATTGATTATGTTTGTGAGTGGTTCGAATCCACGCTAAAGTAGTCTGTTTAGCCCAAAGTGTGCACAAGATAACCGTAGAGCGACAAACCAAACCAAACCAAAATTGTCCTCATAGTAGTGATAAATCAGTTAGAAGAATTAATAATTTATCTCATTCTACAGTGCAGTAAGTGATAAAATAAGAAGAATTTTGTAGGGGCGTTAGCAAAATTAATTTCATCATTAATTAATCAGAGATTTACAGTTAAGAAATTTGTAAAAAAAAAAAAAAAAAAAAAAAAAAAAAAAACAGATATTTGAGTGCTGTAAAAATTTCTACAGAATTACTGAATAATTTCCTTCTTCAATTTCACCTAAAACCGTTCGACGAGTGTTCCTAACAGCATAATTACATGGATGTTCTGCCCGAAGACAAATTTTTGCAAGTGTGAAAACCAGAAAACTTAGGCTTTCTTTTGTGGAATCAGTGATAAATAAGCCCGAAACTCATTGGAATCAGGTCTTATTGTCAGATGAAAGTAAATTTAACATTTTTGATCCGATGAATGCACATTTTTATGAAGAAGACAAAAACAAAATATGAAGAACTTAATCCCAAGAACTTAGTTTGGATAGTAAAGTACGGCGGTGGATTGTCTTTTGAAGTATATTCCAGCATCAGGATTAGGTAATTTAGATATATATTTACGACATACTAAATAATGATCTTTATTTAAATACTGAAAAATTTAAATAGCCAAACAAAAATTTGGGTATTAAAAAACTTTTAGCAAATGGCCTTCAATGTTCACTTTTTGATATCTCTTTAATTGTCCTCAAATTTTTTAAAAGAACATCTCAGTTGCTGGATTTAAAATCATTAGAACACAATTGAAGAGAACTGAGAATAAATATTTTTAAATGAACACTGAATTAAAACCAGTTATGATGAAAGAAAAAGTACAACTTTGATGCATTATAGTTTTGTTGGATGAGAAGTTACTGTTAAATTTTTGTTTTAATTCGCATATTATAAATGATGCATTTTAATTAATTTAATTAATTAAATAAAAAATATGTGTACGGATAATAAAACATCTCATACCTAGGGTGTAGTATTTCTATAAGTAATTAATTAAAATATTTTACGAAAAACTCAATTTCATTACTTATTTTCGTAATAAAATATACATAAACATTTTTAAATTTCATATTAATTAAAACTTTTATAAATTTAGAAAATTTTTGAAAAATTTTAGCTGTCTTATCCACATTGATTTAAAAACCCAATTTCATTACTTTATTTTCGTCCAGTCATCAAATTCAAAATAAAATTAAATTTTAAATTTCATATTAATTAAAACTCTTTAAACAAGATTTAGAAAATTTATTATGAATTTCTTACTATAAATTATTTAAGCTGTTTTATCCACATAGATTTAATAAACGCCAGTAAAATTTTGGTGCCAAATACTTTGTTGCCATCGCCTAGTCATCAAGATTCAATTAATTAAAATTAAATTAATTAAATTTCATATTAATTAAAAACTCCTTAACAAGATTTATAAAATTTACTGTGATTTTCTTTTAATAAATTATTTAAACTGTCTTATCCACCAAGATTTAATAAATGCATTGCAAAATTTTGGCACTAGATACTTTGTAGCATTTGCCTAGACGTCACATCAAGTTTCAATTACGTCACAGTTAATTTCAGAAATGAAAATCTTTGGATAGCGCTTTTCCAGTCGCCATTCGCTTCAAGGCTTCTCCCGCGAAATTAAAAGCTGTCATTCTTTGCCATTTCTGCTATCTTGAAGGTTTCTACAAAGTTTTGTTTGATTTGATAGAGTTTGCACAAAATCGATAATTTCTATCTTCCCAGCATTCATTGTCATCGAATTTCTATTTGTGGTTATAAGTTTAAAAATAGCAGAATCACGCAATCTATGCAAAAAATATTTCATATGAGAGACTTTTCCCTGAAATAAAGGGAAAAAAACCCAGAAAGAAAGGGAAAACTCTTGAACGAGGAGAGATAATTGAAATTTGATAAGAGAATGAGAAAGAATCAGCAATAGTTGAAATTCAAAAAAAAAAAAAAAAAAAAAAAATCTGAATAGCTGAGGTTTAATTTTTCTTTTAGATTAAAGGTGAAATTCAAGTTTGATTGAAAAATACGTTAAATGTTTTTTTTTTTTTTTTTTTTTCCATTAAATTTTTCCAATTCCAGATTCTACATTTCCATTGCTATTTTCATATTCGTTAGTTATTATGTTATTATAATTATGATGCAGATAATAAAATTTCTATAAGAAAAAAATCTTATGACATGATAACTTTTTCTTATAAAAATTTTATTTTATTATTTTTCTTATCCCACTTGGTAGACAGCAACATCTAGACCAAGTCCGAGAACCCGTGTGGTCTCATGGAAGGAGGGAAAGGGAAGCAACTTCTGTTATGATGGAGCAGCCGTAGGTAGAAATCTGTCTTAGCTCCGTGTCGCTGAAGAAGAAGGGTAATGCCTTCAGGGAGGAGTTTTAGGGGGAAACTACACCGCATTTCGGTATCGTACGGGAGAAAATACGGAAAATTCCCGCCAGGTAATCCTACTCATGAGGCAAGATGATGAACATCACAAACGCCATCGAGTTTCTCTGTTTTTTGAAATAGTGCCTGCAACAAGCCGCCAGCGGATTGAACCTCCACCCTAATGTTCACCACGGGTGCGCGTTGTCACTGAGCCATGAGCCAGGAAATTTTATTTATTAATTGTATTATCTTTACCAGCTGTAAATCACTTGTATCTTTTAAAAAAGTGAAATTTTATTAGGTTCCTTTTTTATGATGCAAAACTCATTTAGAAAATCTATAAAAAGCCTTAAAATAAATAAAGTTTTTATTTCTTTCTGTAATTTGCATGAAAAAAAAACTTTGGTTTTATATTAACTATTAATAGACATAAATCAGAAAAAGTTTTATATTAATAATAAACATAAAACAGAAAAGGTTGGAGCTAAACTTTTATTAGAAAATGGTGAATGCTTTTAAATAACAAAATAAACAAGGGTTTGCTTTATTTTCTTGAAATTTATAGATTAAAATGATTATATCCCATTTTTTAAATGATATAATTAATTGGTAACTTTTAAAACTTTAAGTAAAAATTAAAATCCATTTATTAAACTATTTTTAAATTTTTCTTTGCAATTATTTTCGTATATTTTTATATAATTCGAAAACGAATCAGAGATTCAAAAGAAGTAAGAAATAAAATAAATAAATATTATTAATAATTGGATAAATCAATATTAGCATTTTGTTACAGATTAATTTGATTTTAATTTAACATACTTTATTCATATTTACAACTCATTTATAATATTATAATTATCATTCATCATATTTCACATTTAAATAATATTACAGATAATGTATGAATAATAAAATGTTACTTGATATATGTCCTTAATTATACTTTAATTTCATAATTCATAAATTATTTACATTAGAATAAAAATAAAAATAAAATGATTTAACAAAAAATATTTAATAAATAAAAATATATTTACATCTTTTTTACGGAGGATTATTTTAATTTAAAGTTGAAGCAATTTGCACTGAATAAATAAATAAAAATAGTAGAAAGAATTCAATTTCTTAATTATTCATTTCCTTATTTAATACATCATGAATTTGCTAGAATTTCTTTGTTAACTAAATGTATCTTGCTTAATGTAATGTTTGGTATTCACTTAACATTTTGTATGTTTTGTTATTAAAAACGAACCAAAAGCTTATGATTATTTCGAACCAGAATATATCTTGAGGATATAGAAAAAGAAAACCCACAAGAAATTATTCAGCAAATCTTGCAGTCACTATGTTAAAAAGTCCATCTTTTCCCATAGAGAGCACCATCATTGCATGTTATACATAATCAGTTAAAGAGAATTTCTCATCAAGAGTCATAGACGGTCAAGACGAAGAGTCATAGACGGTCAAGACGAAGAGTCATAGACGGCAGTGGTCCTGACTGATGTCCGTTTCGTTATTGGAGAGGGCGCTCAGATCACGTTGAATCTGGTCCCTTGCAGTGATGCCCCCTTTCTTGCGAAAGGATCTCCTC
The DNA here is from genome assembly GCA_021605095.1 of Caerostris extrusa. Taxonomy (NCBI): domain Eukaryota; kingdom Metazoa; phylum Arthropoda; class Arachnida; order Araneae; family Araneidae; genus Caerostris; species Caerostris extrusa. The sequence goes on from BPLR01010826.1 coordinate 76,472, forward strand.
AGGGTTTGCTGCGGGTGATACTCCTGGGTGTAGTCGTACGTAACTCCACCAATAATACCACCCAACACGGGAGCAACCCAATATATCTGTAAAATAAGAATAAAAGCATGTGTGTACACTTATATTTATAAAGTATTAGAATAAAGATAGAAGTATTAGAATAAAGATAGAAGTATTAGAATAAAGATAGAAGTATTAGAAAAGAATAAAATTTATAGGATATTCATCTATCTATCATCTATTCATTCATCTATGGGTATTTATCTATCTATCTATCTATATATATATATATTAAAATAAAATTTGATGACAAGTGCACGATTAAATCACAAGTACAGTTAACTCCCAGGTCTGTGATTTTCAGAGTTCTCCAGTCTACGCCGAATCTAATTGCCTGGTGTGCGGCAGAGCTTAATTATCACACGGCGTGATACACGAAAACACAAAGGGCTCACTTTGGAAAATAGGTGGAAACTCCGGCTTATTCAGTCACTTCAGAGAAAAAAAGAAAAACAACACTTCTGGTCGACTAATCGTATAATTCTCTTTTAAAGACAATCCATCAACAGGGGGGGGTCAGCTTCTCTCACTTCTTATTTGAGTAAACATTTCTGAGCTCGTGTCTATCATCCATCCCGATAGAACAACCCATGGTATAGTTAATATTCAATTTGTCGTTGTTTCGACCTGTGAAGGTCATACAGACATTCGCTAATTTCATGAGGTCTCATTATCCATGACACTGCTTATATGCTGTCAGATTTGAGTGACAAGTTGTTCTAGTTAGAGCAAAACACTAACTGCATATAGTATAAATATCCAAGGCACTGCTTATCAGCTGTCAGATTTTGAGAGATAAGTTGTTATGCAATTGTTAAAGAATGTACATTCTTTTCCCTGTTAACGAAATGCTATATCACTTGTCGTAGGAAAACTACTACAATATCCAACGAATAGTAAATACCGATAGAAATAATCTGGCTGGTAATGTACCAGAAACATATTTAAAGTCAAATTTATTCGATGCCGCAATAGAAGTTCTTATTGCATTTGATGGCAGTTTCAGATAATACTGATTTCGTACCTGTAACGGATTACATTTGTAAATTGCAATTTATTTATCTTACCATAAATTTTATACAGAATTATTTTTGGTTCTAACTACTAATTCGTTCAGAATTCTGTAATTTTCATGAATATATAATTGTGCATATATAGGATGGAAGGAAGCACATAAAAATTATATAAATATAATTTTGTGGCTTTGCTATCCAATCTAACTGTGTTTTTGATAAATTTCTTAGCCATTCTTTTTGATTTTGTTCTTAAGTTATTACGTTTTCTGTAAACATAACAAATTAGTCACAAAAAATTAATTTTTATTATAGTTGTTTTGACATTGTAAAAATAGTGACGACAAAACGAAAAACTTAATTAAAAGTGTATAAATGGCATAATTAGCGAATTACGACTGATAATAGAAAAACCTTTTGGGGAATAAGTAATTTTAATTTCCCAGTTTCTTGTTATATAAGCAAGCATATATTAAAATATTTCCTATTTACTTGAATAGAGTAATTCGAAAGCGCTTTCTTGTTCAACCCTCGCTTAAATACGAAGGACAAAAGCATTTGAAAAATCTGACAAAAAAACATTTCTACTGATTCTTTCAGTGACCTTAGAATCTTGTCTATAAAAATTAATCTGCCTTGCCACAGTATACATTTAGTATAGTCAAAAGCAATATAAATTCAATCAAAGTAAGAACTTCATATACATATTTTTAAATATTTAACGTATTTTTGTATCCAAATAAATAAAAGAACATTGAGATAAGAAAGATAATCAAGTCTTAAATGCGACGAATTTCACATAAGTGCAGCAATAGGCCCTTTATTTCAGTTTAAATTTCAGCAATGTTACTTAAAATTGAAAACTAAACATATTTATTGAATATTTAAAGTGAGAAGAAGATATTAAAATGCAAGTATTTGGAAACAGGACGCTTTGTAGCGCTCTGTGCCAAAGTTTTTGGGTTCAAACCCCAGCTGTACCATGGATGATTGTAGTGGTTCGGAACCCACTTTAAACCATAGGTCCCGGTCTAATATGACTGTAGAGCGTTGGGTAATAGCGTTCGACAATATTACCTATAAAAAGAAAATCATCTCCTGTTTTGGAATCTGCCAGTAAGCAGACGGACATGGTCAATATGGACTATACCAAGGTGTTAGTTATTTGAAACACAGTTTTTCAATAAGACGAACAATATCGTACAATTAAAAATCAAAACAAACTACATACTTTTTTTGGCATATAAAAACAGATTTTTAGACAGAATTAAATTACATACTATTTTAATATAACGACTGCATTAACCATTGTAATAACAGCTAATAAGTAAACAATATCTTAAAGTACAAAATTTTCAAATTGCCTGTTTAACGTAGACGAAAAATTGAAATTAATATCAATGTTGTTTATTGGTCTTTCGTCACGATTTCTATACTATAGCTTTTATCATCATCAATAACACGACAGCCCAGGGTGGGCTAATGCTTTCCTTCGAAGAGATTTCCATGCATTCCTCTGGGTGACAATGGCCCTCCAATTCTTAACCTTCAGTACAGCAAAATCTTTTTCAACTGCGTCTATCCATCGCAACTTGGGTCGTCCTCCTCGTCTTTGTCCCTTTGATTTTTTGCCAAAAGAGCCTTTTTACAGGGTTTAAATCATTCATTCTAAATGAATGTGCAGCCCAGTTTAATCTATTGATCTTAATAAATTGTATAATACCTGGATCTTTATAGCATTTATAAATTTCTGCGTTGAAATTAATACCGTCTTCTCCAACAATCACTTTCCATAACACCTCCAAAAATAGCCCTTTAAATCTTCCGCTCAAATATACCCAAATGATATTCATCAGATCTTGCCAAAGTCCAAGTTTCAGAGCCATAGACCTATGTGGCCAAAATAGATCTATCTGAAAACTAAGATATGGCTCTGCTTTTATACCTTGATCAAATTTATAAAAAAAAAAAAGAATAAGCAATTCGGTCTCCATTAATATTTGATAAGAAATAAAAATGTCAGAAATTCTCCAAACATTTTTCTTTTCTGAGATCTGAAATTGAATCCTAGTCAACATAATTTTTAAAAAAGATGGAGCCAAAAAAATAAATAATAGAAGAGGATATTTTCTTTTTTTTGCTTTCTAGCAAGCTTAAAAATGTTTTCCAATGTCCTTAAAAATAACTTTTATCATACAAAGCATTAGACGAAGAATTGAAAATTATATTTCTAAAAAAAAATAACTCTAAAATTTATAAATTACGAAATGGATTTAGAAATTAGATAAATTCTGTGAAAAAAATTGAGATAGTTAAAATATGTGAAAATAATTATTTACAGCTATAAAGTCATTACTTAAAAATTGAAATCGTTTATTCAGAGAAATTTTAAAAATTATTCTTTAGCTTGAAAATTTACAACTCGAAAGTAATAGATGTCCGAGAATTTAAATATAAATAATAATTTAAGTTACTTTTCAAAATGCAACACTAAATAACCTTTAATTCAACAGATTCGCGTTTGTTCATTCCAACTAAGAGAAAGGAATTTCATTTAAAGTGATAGTGTAACCGTGGTTCTCCTACACACAGGCAAGAGGCGCTCCTTGCCTGGGTGAAAATAGCTTAGGAAAGGTGAAATGGAAACGGTCTGTAGGCATCTCACCCCAGAGGAAGTACAGTGCACCCTGCGTTTCCACTGAGAAACGTTTGATTTATAGTCTCTCATCCCAAGAGGAAATATATTTAGCTTCTTCCAGCTCATTAATTGGCATTCAGACTCTCACTCGAGAGGAAATATATTTCACGCATCCTGTTCCTAGCTGAGCATCGGGTTTTCGGTTTAGAAGTGGAGACCTTTCCACGAATGTATAATTATCTGTTTTTAAACGTGTTAAATATTGTATGTTTCTAATTGTATATGTGTGATATTTGTACTTGTGTCAATAAAGCTGTGAGTTCTCCAACATATGTCTCAGGTATTGAGATCTATCTGAAGTGTGGTATCTCAACCTTACCACACCCAGTTACAAACTGGTTGCCCAACCTGCATCTACAGTAGTAGTTTTGTATACGAGTATGGAAATTTTTTGCGATTATTTAGATATATAGCTAGAATTGTTTTATATAATAAAAACAACAACATGGTTTTTAAATATTGTTATTATAAAACTATTATCTAGAAATGATGCGAATTGAATGTGGATCATAATTGCATTTTCTAGCTAACAGAGCTTGATTTAGAACTCCACAAGCGAAATTGAAACAAAAACTCCTAGAGTTTTAGCAAGGATGCGGACATGACAGTCATAGTAGTTAGAATTAGACTATTGGACATGATGTGAAAAGGGAGAAGCTATTGAGTTAATACCCATACCATACCCTTTTAATGGAAAAATATGATAATACTGATATATGATAATACGATATATGTGATAGTATAATATGATAATATATATATGATAATATAATATGATATGATAATACTGATATATGTGATAATATAATATGATAATACTGATATATGTGATAATATAATATGATAATACGATATATGTGATAATATAATATGATAATACGATATATGTGATAATATAATATATAATAAGATATATGTGATAATATAATATATAATAAGATATATGTGATAAATATAATATATAATACGATATATGTGATAATATAATATGATATAATACGATATATGTGATAATATAATACGATAATACTGATATATGATAATACGATACGATAATATGATAATACGATACGTGTGATAATATAATATGATAATACTGATATATGATAATACGATATATGTGATAATATAATATGATAATACTGATATATGATAATACGATATATGTGATAATATAATATGATAATACTGATATATGATAATACGATATATGTGATAATATAATATGATAATACTGATATATGATAATACGATATATGTGATAATATAATATGATAATACTGATATATATGCAGTTACGGATAAGCTGAAAAGTAATTCTGTTATGATGAAACTAACATATTTGAGGTTGTAGTGGATTGTAACCTGACTTGATATCAATATTCCCAGCATTAAAAACAACCAAAACAATATTATCTGGAAATGTGCATTTGTATAACAGTAAATTTTCATTTTTAAATGCAATTTACTTACCCAATGTAATCTCCACGTATTTGTTACGATTGCTGGACCAAATGATCTTGCTGGATTGAAGCTGGCTCCTGTGTAAGGGAACTGCAAAAATATTTAAAAAAAATTAATATAGAAATATAGCTAAAAACTCAAAATAAATGTAAATTACAAATAGAAATTAGAAACAAAGTATAAACTATAAACTATAAACATAAAGTATAAACTATAAATGAGAAAATAGAAAGACAAATTATAAATATAAAATATAAACTAAAAAAAAAGTACCCCTAAGGAAAAAAAAATGTTATGTTTCCAAGGAAAAATTTAATTCACCATGTAATCCAGCTTTGAAATTTTACAAATATTTTATATTAAGAAATTTCAAATTATTTTGGAAATTAATTTCAGAAAATCTTATTAAAAATTGATTTTTATTAAAAATCAAAAAAAAAAAAAAAAAAAAAATTTCAAATTTAAATACACATTTTTCTGATGCATAATTAAATAGTTTTATTAGTCCAAGTATTATGTATTAAAAAATAACGATAAAAAAGTATGCAAATTAAAGACCTCTTTTTCAAATGTTGAGAACATTTAATGAAGTCAGACATTTCTCGAAAATGGCAGAGTTTTTACATTTCAGAAGGAGTTTTTGATTTATTTCAGATTTGTTTTTTCTTTTCAATGACAAACTTTTAATAAGAGTTTAAAATGTGAATCGTATTCATTTTCTACTTATAACAATCATTTTGAAAAAGAATAAATGTTGCGCATTCCATGGAAATATTAAAATGCTTTATTCTCAAACTATTGAAAAACTTTATAGAATTTTATAACTTTTGTTACATAAGAGTTATATTAAAAAGTGAAAAAAGCAAGTTTGAGCAAGAAAAAGAATTGGAAGTAACATTGCATAACAGTACCTACTTCTATTGTCAATTTGTTTGAAAGAGAAAAACTTTTGATATTTGTATGATATGGATTCCATTCCTACAAAGAATTTATATTTTTGTTACATTCTATTTATTTAAAAAAAAAAAAAAAAAAAAAAAAAAACCCTGAATTTAATTCAGAATGTTCACTTAATGAAAGACTTTTTTTTTTTTTTTGCGTGGAAAAAATATTCTCGCATTCAACAAACAATTTTTCAAATCAGTAATAAATTATTTTGTTAAAAGGCATATTGAGAAATTAAAAAGAGTTTAACTCCATTTAAAACTTATTAATAAATCTGAATTTCTTTTTACAATATCTCTTTAAATGAAGTTTTTTAGTATTATTTCTAAATAATACTTAAAAAGTATTTAAAGTAGTAATTTTAGTATTATTTTTTAATATATATGATTTTTAATATGTAATGAATTAAATTCTTATTTATTGTATATAATAAGAATTTAATTGAAATAAAATTATTTTTATAGCTTTAAAAAGCTATGTTCCTTATTCATGTTTTCGAATTCGATTATTGTCTGAATTAGTTTTATTTAATACAGAAACTTCCATAAATACAATAATTTTCCGTTCAGATTAAAAGTATATATATATATATATGATATATACAGATATTTGTACATATACTATACCAATGTCAGAGATAACCAGTTTGTCAGTGAAAATATACCATACACCATATACTGAAGATATATATGATATAAAAATATCTTTTAAATAAAGAGGTTTATTTTGAAACCTCTTTATTTAAAGATTTAAACTATAAATTCAAAAGTTTTAAAGTTTCGAAATTATTTATCCTTTTATGGCCATTGGACATGCATGTCTGACATATAAAATGATTATGTATACAATTTGAATAGCATATTTAACATCATTTCTTTTTACTGAGATGAATTACTACATTTTGTTTTAGAAAACGAATTTTACACGAATCTCATTAATGAAAATAAATTTTTGTGCTAATCGTACGCGGAATAGAGGGCATATTTAGAAGTTTTACGTAGTGTTTTTTAATTTGCCAGCCTGCAGTTAGAAAAAAAAAAAAAAAAATGTTTCTTATATAATATTGTTTGCTATATATTTAGAGTGTAATAGATTTATGCTGGAAAGTCAAACGATGAAAATCTGCATTTCAATACAACTTAGAAATAGTTTATTATAAATTCCGCGAAATGAAATTCGAAAGTGACTCCGTCCCTAATTATAAATGATAGTGTAGCATTTCTCCCACGGGAAAAGATATAGCATTTCTGTTCCCAGAGGAAATTTGGAATGGGTTATACAATAACACATACAAGCATATAATAACAACCTATCACTCAAATCTGACAGCAGATAAGCAGTGTTGTGTGTATTTATATAACAAGTAATAAGTGTTTTGTACTACTGAGAACAACCTGTCACTCAAATCTGAGAGAAGATAAGTCTCAAGGATAATTAAACCTCATGAAAATAGCGATTGTTTGTTCGACCTTCACAGGTCAAAAGAATTACAGATGGGATATGAATTACGCCATGAGTTGTTGCATTATAATTGATGATATTCCATGGGCTGGGAAATGTCGACTCAATGAGAAGTGAGGAAAGCTGACCAGCCCTGGACGGATTTTCTTAAAGGGAGGTTTTTGGAGAAGAAAATGAAGGCAGTTCTGCGACGAGACAATTATCTTCTCAGCTGTATGTGTTGAAGTGTTGTTTTCTTTTTTTTTTTTGAAAGTGATTTAACAGGCCGGAGATTTTGCCTGTTTGCAAAATGCTCCCCCTTGTGGTTTCATGCATCAGACCAGTGCATTAAATATATCGTAGACTCGAGAACTCTGCAAATCTCCGCCTTTGGAGTGAATGGCACTTGTGAATCAAATTTAATTCTTTTCTTTTTTGCAAATAATAATTTGTAATAAAAAGAGTTCTGTATATATATATAAATGCTTGTAAATTAAAAATTAAAAGTGTTCCCATGAACCTGAAAGTGGCCATCTCTTGAACCGTTATAAGTCTGAATAGGCTGAGACGTTACAATAGCATTTCACAAGAAACTATCACGTTATCCACATAATAAAAGTGTTTTAATCTGTGGTTATTTAGTAGAACTATTTTAATAATTAAAAATTGTATTTAATTATAATGTTTTTATATCAGAAACTGAAAATCAATTATCTTAAAAAGCAATAATTAAAAAACATTAATAGCGTAAGCAAGTAAACTTTCCATCGAAGCCATGATTAAAAAAGCAGTACTTAATCTGTTTTAAATTTGAACCAAACAAGTAAATCGTGCACTCTGCCTCTTTTAGTTATCTTTTTCCGGTACACTCAAGGAGTGCACTAGGGTTCACCAGAACCTCCGGAAGTCAATTAACATGGAACATCTCACGTCCGGGGTTTGCAGAACCGTACTAGAATCTTCTTCCGCTTTAGAACGACCGGCTAACGGAATTGCCCATTAATCCAATTACCCATTAGGGAACTATTAAATAGAACGCCTATTACTAGAGTAGTAGTTCGAAGATTTACGTACTGCAGTAATGACATAAAAGTTTAAATGGAAAGCAAAAATACGTTATGCCTTTTTTTTCCTGCTCTTTTATTAAGTTTAGAGTTTAGTATCCCATCATTTTAGTTTTGATAAAGTGATTTTTTTTTAATTATACATTTTCTAAATTCGTTTCAGGCGTGCATTTTTTGATTTAATGCTTGCTCATTTATTTTTAAGAGAATGGGATGTGTTTAAATGTTCCTCTTTTGGAGTTATTAACGACATGAGACAAATATGTTTAAAAATATTTATTAGAAAGAACTTAATATTTCCTTTTTAGTAATGGAAACTACATAGATAAGAATTTTAATTATTAAAAATATCGATCGGCCATTTATTCTCTCCTATGTAGGAAAATGTTATACTGAAGAATGCTAATGAAATATTGTAACCGTGTTTCCTCCTACATACTGCCAAGAGCGTCTCCCTCTCCCTTTGGCGTTCAGGATAAATAGTCAGCCTCGAGACTCTCGCTCGAGAGAAAGTACGGAACCATCTGCGCTCTTGCTGAGAAATGTTTAGCTTATAGTCTCTCCTCCAGAGAGGAAATTTATTTAACGCAACCCTGCGTATTAGTTAACCTACAGACTCAAGTAAACTGCACTAGCTGTTTCTCCATTTTCGGCTTAGAAGTGGAGTCTTCCATGAATCTATAATTATGTGTCTTTAAATGTGTTAAATATTGTTTGTCTCTAATTGTACATGTGCATGTAATTAAAGCTGTGAGTTCTCCAACCTGTGTGCCTCAGATATCTTAACCCCACCCACCCAGTTACAATCTGGTTGCCCAACCTGCACATTACTGTAATAGTTTGTATATAAGTATCGAAATGTTTTGTGATTGCTTAGCTAGATAGCTATATTTATATAGATATTTATTTATACAAAGAAATTTAAAAAATTTTTTTCTTTAACTTGAAAATTTATAACATCATAACAGCTTAAAAATAAATAATAGTTCAAGTTACTTTTTCAAGATTTGACACTGAATAACCTATAATTCAAAAGATTCATGCTTGTTAATTTCAATTAACAGAAGAGAATTTTATTTAAAGTAATCGTGTGAGTAAAGTAAAGCATCGTGCTGCCTCCTACACACTTGCAAGAACACCTGTGTATGAAATGGTCAATAGGCCTCTCACCCAGAGAGGAATTACAGAGCAAATTGAGCTCCCGCTGAGAAACGTTTAGTTTAAAGTCTCTCATCCCGAGTGGAAATATATTTAGCGCATACCAACTCATTAATGGTCCTACAGACTCTCACCCGGAGAGGAAGTCTATTGCGCGGATTCTGCGCGTAGCTGAGTATCGGTTAAAAGTTAGAAGTTAGTTTTAGGTTTAGAAACCTTCCACGAACCTTTAATTATCTGTCTTTAAATATGTTAAATAGCGCATGTCTCTAATTGTATGTGTGTGGTGTTTGCGCGTGTGTCAATAAAGCTGTGAATTCGCCAATTTGAGCTTCAAGGATCTCAACTCAAACACAATCAATTATGATCTGGCTGCCCAACCCTGCACATTACTCTAATAATTACTAAGAATTAAAATAGTATAGTATCGTGATTAAAGAAATTATACTACAATTTTTTTTTTTTTTACTGTGAATGTGTATATTATTTATTATTACAGGATCATGTATTCGATAAAGTCTTCCAGACTTTTTATAGAAATGATTAAGAGATAAAAATTAATTTTTAAAAACAATTTTTACTTGTATTAAAAAAAAATGTATTTTTACAATTTTTTTTTTTTTTTTTTTCAAATGTGTTAAGAATAAACATGGTTTCTCTAGATACATTTAAAATAAGTAGCTTTTTGAAAAGCACGTAATTTTTAAATAAAATACGAATGCTATCAAAGATCATTAAAAAGGAAAATCCTATTATCTTATTTTTAAGTAGCGTAAGTAATTGTAAGAATTAAATTAAATTAAATATGGTTCGTTGCATCATTTTAACAATCCATTCTTAAAATGCAACAAATCATTTCGCAAACGGCTTATTTCGTTAAAAAAACATATTTACAGTGAAACGTTAAAATATTTTTAAATCAATAACTAGTTAATATCTTTTTTCTGTACTATGAAAAACAATAAAAATAACTAAAACAGATTTTGTCCATTTTTTATGGTTAACTTGTTATTGATCTAAATTCTTAAATTATTAAATTAATGAATAATTAGCAAACACATTGTTAAGAAAATTTAAATGTCCATAATAATAATAATAAAAATAGATTTAGCACTTAAAATATATTCTTAACATAAAGGTAAGAAAAACTGAGAAAAAAGTTTAAATAAAATAAAACATTAAATGTTAAACAAGTGATATAATTTTTTTTTAAAGTCAATTTCTACTTTTGTTTCGCTATATTGCAGAAAAGTTCTTTACAAATAAAGGTTAAATTTTACTCTTACATCTGGGTCCATCTATTATTAAATAAATGCAACTTAAATCTAAAAAAACTAAAATTAATGAATTAAATTTAATTACTGAATTAATATTCGAAAAAACTGTATTAACATCCATTGTCATCCACTACAAGTTCAAAAAAATGTATCTGAACTCGAGCGAATGAATAAAAAGTGTTTTATGAAAGATTGAAAATTTGAACAAGATATATAGAGGGAGAGTGTCAGCTAATAGAAGGAATTGAAAAATATTGATTGCTGTTCGCGCCTACGCGCAAGGATACAACTTGCGGCTGAAAAAGTATGCGCATGCGCCTTCGTGCGCAGAACTCCCAGTGTCAAGTGTCGTGCCAGATAGGCAAGAGTGAAACAGCACGGCTGCGAGTGGCTGTGACTGTTAAGTAAAATAAAAAATTAAGTTTTTAATAAGTGTGATCATTGTGTTAGTGTGCGAGTGTGATTAAATATTACAGTCCACTGTGTTCTACCGTGTGAGAACATCTGTGAGTGGTATATTACTTGAACAATTGTTGTTGTTGCTGTTGACATATGCTCAGTGTCCTGCAGTGCGGGACGGATATCCCGTGAGTAGTCTGCTCATGGACGGAGGGAAAGGGGGGCAGCTTCTGTTCTGATGGAGCACCCGTAGGTAGAAGTCTGACTTTGGCTCCGTGACGCTCTTACAGTCATAAGAGACCGGGACCTACGGCTTAAAGTGGATTCCGAACCACTACAAACATTCATGGCACCGCCGGGACTCGAACCCGAAACCTGTGGAACCGAGTACCAGAGCGCTAGACATTCGGCCCTTCAGGCCCAGAACAATTGTTATATAGTTTTGTAGTGTGCACATTGGGTAACCAGATTTTAACTGGGTGCGGTTGAGGTGAGATACTCTTAGGCACAGGTTGGAGAAGACACAGCTTTATACACACAAACACCATACACATACAATTAAAGACATACAATGTTTAACACATTTAAAGACACATAATTATGGATTCGTTGAATGATTCCCCTTCTAAGCCAAAAACACAATACTTAGCCATGCGCACGATGCGCGAAATATACTTCTTCTCCGGGTGAGAATCTGTAGGCCAATTAATGCGCCAGGATGCTCTAAATATATTTCTCTCGGGATGAGGGACACTAAACTAAACGTTTCTTAGCGGGAACGTATACTGCGCTGTACTTCCTCTCGGGTCAGAGTCTCGAGGCCTACTCACCATTTCTCCTGAATGCCGAAGGAGTGTAAGAGGAAGAGGAAGCACGGTTACAAGTTATTATTAAATTAATTGAAAATTATTCGTAAATTAAATTTTACAATAAAAAAAAAAAGAAATATGGTAAAGAATTCCTCTTAAAAAAGAATCCATTTTTACTGTTGAATGTTAAAAAAATCATAAAAATATATAAGAAAATATATTTCTTCCATTCCATCGTGGCTGAAATATTTTTGTTTTTTTATAATCACACTGTAAGTTATTTTTATAATACATTTTATAAATTAATACCCGATTTTATTTAAACGGACAAACACTAATGTTTGAGTAATATAAATGAATTAATAACTCGTAATTGAAAGGAAACCTGAAGCTAGATAAGCAAAATTAATAGATCTCTCCAGTAATAAGAGCATTTAATTACTAAGCAATTCTATTCAACGAAGATTTATAGGACCAATTAACTCATTAGTTTTATTGAATGACTGCTATACTATAAATGCTTGATTCTGTGTATTTAATAAATGGATTTGCTAAACTATTGTTTACAAAATGTTTACTACTGATATTATTTAGGGGATTAATTCATTCGTATTAAGAACAGATCTTTTAAGGCTAAATAATTTTTACCAACACTCAAACGATTAAATCACCCTGCGTGTAATATCGAATGCTTCGTTTTTATTGTTACCAACTTTCATAGTGGAAATATCTAGAAAATCCAAAACTTTTTCAGCTTTTAAGATTTATAAGAGAAATTTTCAAATGTTACATAATAATTTTTCAAAAAATAAATAATAAATTTATCATTTCATGTTTTGGCCATTCACTACGAAATCCTGAAGAACTTTGAATCATCTTAATTTAAATTATCACCAAAGATAATATCTAAATTCCAGCATTTTAGAATTTATTCATGGATTTTATGAAATTGAATTTGTTTTTTCACATAATTTTTAGAGGAGGTTATAGTCTGAAAACTAAAACTTTCACGACTGAATTCACGAGGTACTCTGTTTCCCCTTTAAAAGGGTCATTTCAGTTTCTTTTCATAAAACATTTAATTATGAATAAGAAATTATAGCACTCATCTTCAAAGGGACTTAACGAGCTTTTAGAAATATTCCCTAATCTTTCCTTATCTGCATCAAAATCTTCTCTTGATGATATATTAAAATTTTATAAGCGTTCTTCTCTTATTAACGCTTAAATAAATTAAATTAAATAAACAGAATAGAAAATAAAAGAAAGCAATGTATACTTATAATTTCACTCTTTATTATTCACACTATTATTTTTGGAATTTAAAACTTGAATTTATCGGCCTATATTTGACGGAACATGTGTGTACATTAAAATTTCATACATTTATAATTACCAAATCAAATTTGTCTCCATGATAATAAATATTTCAATATCAAAATTCTTAATAATATTTAATAACTCCTCTCTTTTGTTTTGGCACAATCCACCTGCGTTCCACTGCAGAACTCTAAGAAACTCGTACTGAATGCCAAATTGAAGGTCAAGTTTGTAGATCATTTTGGCATACTGGACATTTCCATGAAGTGCACCACAAGGAAGTAGATTTATGTTTCACTTCGAGCCAAATTTGCCTCCATAATAGTAAATCAGCTTTTGACGGTGAAATCTCTGCTATCCGTTTGGCTCTTATTCAAGTACAGTGCCGATTAGAATGTTTCATTAAAAGTGGTGCTTCTATCAAATTCGAGAGTGTCTCTTCAGGTTATAGTCTTCCCATGTTCTTCTCTATCCAAAGATATTGGTGACTGTGTTAACCTTCTGGCTATGTTGTCGCATCTAAATTAAACAGTCATTTTGCAATGGATCCAGGCCCACTGAGTATAGAGAGAGAAACGAAGCCGTTGATTTCCTAGCAAAAATTGGAGTCTCTATTTTACAGCTAAATAACCAGGAGTTGACTGATCATTCCGTGACTAATCCTCAGTGTCCTGCAGTGCGGGACGGACCACCCATGAATAATCTACTCATGGATGGAGGGAAAGGGGACAGCTTCTGTTGGGATGCAGCATCCGTAGGTAGAAGTCTGACTTGGCTCCGTGACGGTCTTTACAGTCAAATGAGACCGGGACCTACGGCAAAAGTGGATTCCGAACCACTACAAGCATTCATGGCATCGTCGGGACTCGAACTCGAAACCTGCGGTACCGAGCGCCAGAGCGCTAGACATTCGGCCAATTAGGCCCCCCTTATCATTCCGTTAAGGCGATAATTAGAAAAACTGTTAGGTTCTCCTTCTTTGAGGATGATGCCGCTAACAAGTGGTCGCAAGCCCTTGTACTATCTTATTCCTGATGTCTCTTGATGGCCTAGAGAAAAATTGGTGGCATGGCTACGGTTTTTCTGTGGTTACGGTTGTCTCCGCAAGCACCTTCACAGAATTAAACTGACTCCTGACCCCTGTGTGATCACCATGAAGAAATGGATATGTCTCACCTTGCTTCCTGTTCTGCACTGTCTCCGGTTTCTTTTACGGAAGCGTTATTGGATGGCCAGACTTAGGTGGACGGATTAACTGATGTCATTTGTTTCTATCTTGTTCTTTGTATTTATTTATTTTTTATGATATCTGTAGTGCTGTAAACTTGTCATTGAAAATAAAAAAATATTCTTCTAGTGAAACACACGGAATATGAATATATAGCATTTTCTACAATCAAAACTCCCTTCAATACTGTAACCGACCAATGAAATTGTAGAACTTGCACACAATTTTTACCTATACAATTACAGTGGGAACGCAGATTGAGCAGTACTTCTTCTCGGGTGAGAATCTCGAAGCCTATTGATCATTTCTCTTGAATGCCATTGCAGGCCCTTTTGCTAGTGCGTAGGAGGAAGCACGGTTACAAAATTGAATATGAAATTGTAACTGATGGAATGTAAGATAGAATTATTTAATTTAAAAATGCCGTAGTAATATTCTTCTAAATATCTTCCGTTCAAGAATTGAATAGAAGAAACATATTTTTAAATTTTTAGATGGTTATAATATATGGTAGCAATATGATTTTCACTAAACATCTGACAGCATAAAATTAAGTGCAATTTGTCAGCCCATATAACAAAATACGTTAAAAAAACTAAAGATAAAAAAAAAAAACATTACAATCATAAAACTTAGTATTTTTTTTGGCATTTTATTTAAATTCTACGATGCGTCTTCCGTGCTTACAGAATCCTTTTAGCACGGAGAAAATATTTGCGTTTCGCGTACGGTTTAATATCCGTTTTCGCCAAGCGAAGCGTTTCTATTTCCACTTGTCTTGCGGAGCAGCCGACATTGCGTAGGAATTGTAAATATTTCAAGACAGCGACGTCTGCTGATATGTCACGGGATGAGCGATCTTTGTAGGTGGGAAAGGCAGATGAGAGCAGAAACAAAATAATTTGATTTATATTGGTAAAAGCATTTCTAGTAGTTTACATTGCTATTAAAAAAAAAAAAAAACTATTTTGTAAAAATCAACTACTTTATCTTATGACAATATTCAATTCTTTTAAAGATTAAAAAATGTAGAGGTGGATTAAAGTTTTAAAATGTCTTTAAAAGCATATAAAATTATGATTTTGAATTTTTTATGTACTATCATCATCAACATTATATCATTTAGCACACAATAACGACTAGCTTATGTCATTTCAAATGATTTTAAATTGCTAAATACAATTTGCTTAATTTACAGCTGGTTAATTACAGCTTGTTATTACAAAAATACAGCTTTTTAATTAGTAATATTGCTGGTATATTTAAAAGCTTGTTAAAAATACATAAAATTTTTTATTAAAAATTAACTTAAACTTATTTCATTAAAATGTGTAGATCGTTGAATTTCAGTACATACAAATTGAAATAATGTTATTAAAAACAAAATTAAACTAATTTTTTTTTAGAAAATTAAATTTTTTTACTTGAAATGTTTAGCAAAAATTTGGTTCTGTTTTACATTACTATTTCGATAGAATTTGACTCCGTTTTACCTTACTATTTCAATAGAATTTGGTTCTGTTTTACCTTACTATTTTAATAGAATTTGGTTCTATTTTACCTTACTATTTCAATAGAATTTGGTTCTGTTTTTACCTTACTATTTCAATAGAATTTGGTTCTGTTTTACCTTACTATTTCAATAGAATTTGGTTCTGTTTTTACCTTACTATTTCAATAGAATTTGGTTCTGTTTTACCTTACTATTTCAATAGAATTTGGTTCTGTTTTACCTTACTATTTCAATAGAATTTGGTTCTGTTTTACCTTACTATTTCAATAGAATTTGGTTCTGTTTTACCTTACTATTTCAATAGAATTTGTTCTATTTACCTTACTATTTTTTTAGAGAATTTGGTTCTGTTTTTACCTTACTATTTTGATAGAATTTGAGTTCTATATTCCATTACTACTTTAATAAATTTGGCATAGTTTTAAAATGTATTAAGAGTTAAATAAAAAACAACTTAAAACTTCATACAATAATAACAATAAATTTCATTCAGAATGCATGATCATTGCAAGAAAAAAGAATTTTCAAAAAAATCATTGTTTTAAAAGTGAAATACATCACATCTTGCTACAATAAAACACTTCATAATGAAATTTTTGATTTCAGCCACCACAAAACCTTTTCCTCAGTCTTCTCATCCATTGCATGTGCGCCGGAAATTTTTATCTGTGTAAAAGGATACATTTTTTCTTCTTTTTTGGAACAGAATTCTAACAAGGCTCATTTCAAATACTTATGATGGGCGACACTCGGCGGTTGCTAGGTTACCAGATGCGATCCGAGAGATTATATTCCAATTTGTATTCTTCTCCGATGCTGGAAGTGAGAGGATGTATTTCGCTTACTTCGGAAGTCAGACATCCATTCTCGATATGATTCTCGCGCAGGGGAATTGAAAAGGTTTGCGTGGGAGGAATGGAATCATTCCTGGAGGTTAAAGAAAGAAGAAGCGGCTCATGTTGACGGATCATTTTTTTCATTTTATGCAAATCCAAGTAATTCTTCTGCGTTTTGAAAGAAATATTTTCATTTTAGAATTTTAAGTTTCGTTTTCCAGTTTGAATCTTTCTTATTGTAAGCATTCCACAGATGCACCAGACAATTTCTTTAAGTTTTTCATTACGATTTCAATTCTCTAACCTGCTTCTTACTTGTACAGGCCTTTTAAAGCACTGTATTGGACATTTAAAAAAAGTAATAAATCGTGATATTACATACTTTAAAAATTCTTAAATATATCTTTTAAAAAGGTTAATGTATATTTTTCGTCAAGAATTTTATGTTGTTGTTGTTGTTCATATTCATAAATCTTATAATTGCATTGGAGTTAATGTAAAGAACTAGCACATTAAAGGATTTAAAAGAATTATTAAATATAATGAATTTAAAGATTTAAATGAGTTAAATGAAAAAAAAATTACATTACATCGATGACAGATTAACTAGCTGTCTGTTCCTTGTTCCCACAGGTTTCGGATTCTAGTATCGGCGGTGTCATGGATGATTGTAGTGATTCGGAATCCACTTTAAAACGTAAGTCCCGTTCTCATATGACTGAAGAGTGTTGAGCGTAGGGCTGACAATCCTTGCCCATAAAAAGCAGCTTCATGGAGCCAAGTCAGACTTCTAACTATGTGTGGTCCATCCCAACAAAAGTTACCCTTTCCTTCCATGAGACCACAAGGGTCGTTGGAATTGGTCTAGATGTTGTTGTCTACCAAGTGGGATTAGAAACAACAATTACAATACTAATATATTATGAAATATATTAATTAATTCCCTATACATTAACATCTCCTGGCCCGAAATATGCCAGCAGGCACACGGCCTTGGCATTAAAATGCTGCATTGTATTAAATTAGATAAGTTCTACAACAATCTGAAAGAAATATTTCAAAACATTATTTCGTACATATCAATGTATATATTTTCATAGCAATAATAATAATAGCTTTCTGCAACGCATGTTCAATGCCAGAAAAATCATTTTCCAAGAGTCATTGTTTTCAAAAATGAAATGCATCAAATCTTGCTACAATAAAACACTTTATAATGACATTCTTTGATTTCCTCCACCACAAAACCTTGTCCTCTTCTCCGTTGCATGTGCGCCGTAAATTCATATATGTGTAAAATGACACATTTTTTTTTTCTTTCTTTTGAACAAAATTCTAACAAGGATCGTTGCGAATACTTATGATGGGTGATACTTGGAGGTTGCTAGGTACCAGATGCGATCCGAGAGATTATGTCCCAATTTGTATTCTTCTCCTGATGCCCCGCCACTGGAAATGAGAGGATGTTTTTCGCTTACTTAGGAAGAAAGACATCCATTCTCGATATGATTCTCGCGCAGGGGAATTGAAAAGATTTGCGTGGGAGGAATGGAATAATAATTCCTGGAGGTTAAAAGAAGAAGCAGCTTATGTTGACGGACCATTTTTCATTTTATGTAAATTGGAATAATTCTTCTGCGTTTTGAAGAAAATATTTTCAATTTAAAATTTTGGGTTTCGTTTTCCAGTTTGAATCTTCTTATTGTAAGAATTCAACATGTGCACGAGGCAATTTCTTTAAGTTCTTTCATTACGATTTTAATTCTCCTGAGCTGTTTCCTATGTATACAGGCTTTTAAAGCACAGCATTGAAAGGAAAAAGAAATAATAAAAAATATGTAAATATGTATTTTAAGGAGGTTAATATATATTTTTCGTAAAGAATTTTGTGTTACTGTGATTATTCATAGATCTTCTAATTGCACTGGAGTTAATTTAAAGAATTAGTACATATAAGGAATTTAAAGAATTAATACATATAATGAATTTAAAGAATTAATTAGGTTTTAATGGAATAAAAAAGAATTTAATTTGAGTCCTCTTAACATATGAGATTTAAAAGATGATAAATATAGTGTAATTCAGTGCCAAGATAAACAACGTAATTTAGTGCCAAAGAAAAGTAGAGATAAACATCGTGTAATTCAGTACCAAATAAACATCGTGTAATTCAATACCAAATAAAAAACATCGTGTAATTCAGTACCAAATAAACAATGTGTAATTCAGTGCCAAATAGACAACGTGAAATTCCGTGCCCAAAGAAAAGCAGAAATAAGCATCGTATAATTCAATACCAAGATTCCAAATAATACTCTTTAGTGAATAAGTAAATAAGCGTATATAGATATAGAATTAGTTGTAAGTTATTATTTTCAAATGACACTATCGGTCTGTACTTCATAAGATTTAGTGCAGTTCGATACTGTTAGAAAACATAAATAAATGTCACTAATATAAGAACACAGCTGTTTGACGCTTCGTGCCACAGGTTTCGGATTCAAATCCCCACTGTGTCATGGATGTTCGGGGTTTTTCGAAATCCACTTTAAACCGTAGGTCCCGGTCTAACATGACTGTATAGCGTTGGGCGTAGGACAACCCTAATCCTTAAAAAGCAAACATCTGCTGTCTCGAAAATTATCAGTAGGCAGATGGCCTTCACCCACCATGGGACTGTGGCGCCATTGAAGAAGAATTAATTACTGCAATGTTAAATACTACATTGCATTAAATTAGATAACTTCTACAGCCATTTGCAAGAAATATTTCAAAACATTATTTCATACATATCTAGGCATATATTTTCATAGCAAAACAATAACAGCTTTCTACAGAAGGCACGATCAATGTGGAAAAAAAAGGAATTTTCAAGGAATCATTGTTTTCAAAAATGAAATACATCACATTTTGCTACAATAAAACACTTTATAATGAAATTCTTTGATTTCATCCACCACAAAAAACCTTTTTCCCCTTCTCCATTACATGTGTGCCGGAAATTTATATTTTTGTAAAATGATACATTTTCTTCTTTTTTCTGGAACAAAATTCCTAACAAGGCTCATTGCAAATACTTATGATGGTCGACTCTTGGCGGTTGCTAGGTTACCAGATGCGATCCGAGAGATCATACTACAATTTGTATTCTTCTCCTGATGCCACTGGAAATGAGAGGATGTTTTTCGCTCACTTCGGAAGAAAGGCATCCATTCTCTATATCATTCTCGCGCAGGGGAATTGAAAAGGTTTGCGTGGGAGGAATGGAATGATTCTTCCTGGAGGTTAAAGAAAGAAGAAGCAGATCCTGTTGACAGACCAGTTTTCCTTTTATGCAAATTCGAGTAATTCCTTGCGTTTTGAAAGAAATATTTTCAATTTAGAATTTTAAGTTTCGTTTTCCACTTTGAATCTTCTTATTGTAAGAATTCCACGTATGCACGGGAACAGTTTCTTTAAATTCTTTTATTATGATTTTAATTCTCCTAACCTGTTTCCAGTTCACACAAGGCTCTTCTTTTTAAAGTAGATTTTTGAACATTTAAAAAAATAATAATTCATGATATTATATACTTTAAAAATACGTAAATATATATTTTTAAAAAATTAATATAGATTTTTCACAAAGAATTTTGTATTGTTGTTGTTATTCATAAATTTTATGATTGCACTGAAGTTAATTTAAAGAACTAATACACTAAAAGGATTTTAATTAATTGAGTTAAATGAAATAAAAAGAATTTTGAAAATAATTTTAATGCCCTTCTAACATATGATATTTAAATGGTGATTTTGAAACCAGAATTTTTTTTTCTAATGCAGCTGGCAAACACTTAGACAGCTTGGTCTTGGATGCCTTAAGGCAAACGCTGCAAAGACGTACTCACTTTGCATTACCCAGGGGGCGCGTGTAACTTGAAGATAAGCTACGGACGCGGAGTAACATTGCCCCCGCAACGCTCTACGATCCTATTAGACCGAGACCTACAGTTTAAAGTGGATTCGAACCACTACAAACATCCATGTCACCGCCGGGACTCGAACCCGAAACCTGTGGTACCGAGAGCCAGAGCGCTAGCCACTCGGCCATTGAGGCCCCTGAAAGCAGAAATAAACATCGAGTAATTCAGTGCCACTCTTCAGTGAATAAAAGTATATAGATGTAGATGAATAAAAGTATACATTTGTAGAATAAAAGTATATAGATTAGTAGTTAGTGCATATTTTTAAAGGACATTGTCGGCTGTATTTCATAACATTTAGTGCAGTTAAGTTTTTCTAGAAGTATGGAAATGTCACTAATGTAAGAACACAGCTGTTTGGCACTAAGTGCCACAGATTTCGGATTCGAACCCCGGCTGTATGATGACGTTTGTGGGTCTTCGAAATCCAGTTTAAACCGTATGTCTAATATGGCAGTACAACGTTGGGTGTAGTTCTGACAACCCTACCCCGTAAAAAGAAAACATCTGCTGTCTTGAAATTTGTCAGTAGGCAGATAGCCATGGCCTACCAGTGGGCTGTTGCGCCATTGAAAAAAGAAGAAGAAATAATTATTGTAACGTTTAAAATGCAGGGGCCTGATGGCCGAGTGGCTGAAGCGCTCGGCACCATAGGTATCGGGTTCAAATCCCGTCTTGCCCATGGGTGTTTGTAGTGGTTCGGAATCCACTTTAAACAGTAGGTCCCGGTCCTAATGGGATCGTAGAGCTTTTGAGGGGGCATTATTACTCCGCGTCCGTAGTTATCTTCAAGTTACACGCGCCCCCTCGGTAATGCAAAGTGAGTAACGTCTGTGCAGCGCTTGCCTTAAGGCATCAAAGACAATTGTAGTATAAGTGGTTGCCAGCTGCAATAAAAGAACAACAAAAAAAAAACGTTTAAAATGCTACATCGCGTCAGATAAGTCCTGTAGCAATTTGTAAGAAACATTTCAAAAAGCAGTATTATAGTACATATCTATGCATATATTTTCATGGAAATAATAATAATAGCTTTCTACAGAAAGCACACTTAATGCAATAAAAATAATTTTCAAAGAGTCATTGTTTTCCAAAAATGAAATACATCACATCTTGCTACAATAAAACCCTTTATAATTAAATTTTTGATCTCATCCACCTAAAAATCTTTTCCTCTTTTCCATTGCATGTGCACTGAAATTTATATTTGCGTAAAATGATACATTTTTCATTTTTTTTTTTTTTTTTTTAAATATTCCTAACAAGGCTCATTGCAAGTGCTTATGATAGGCGACACTCGGCGGTTGCTAGGTTACCAGATGCGATCCAAGAGATTATATTCCAATTTGTATTCTTCTCCGACGCCTCGCTACTTGGAAATGAGAGGATGTTTTTCTCTCACTTCGGAAGAAAGACATCCATTTTCGATATGATTCTCGCGCAGGGGAATTGAAAAGGTTTGCGTGGGAGGAATGGAATGATTCCTGGAGGTTAAAGAAAAGAAGCAGCTCATGTTGACGGACCATTTTTCATTTTATGTAAATTCAAGCAATTCTTCTACGTTCTGAAAGAAATATTTTCAATTTAGAATTTTAAGTTTCTTTTCGGCTGTTTGAATCTTCTTATTGTAAGGATATCATATGTGCACGAGCAATTCTTTTTCATTATGAGTTTAATTTTCCTAACTTGTTTTCAATTTTTTTTTACAAGAATCTGCCTTTTAAAGCGCAGTATTGAACATTAAAAAGAAATAATAACTCGTAATATTATATACTTTTAAAAATACGTAAATATATATTTTTAGAAAGTTAATATATCATTTTTCATAAGGAATTTTGTATTGCTGTTATCATCATAAATCTTATAATTGAATTAAAGTAAATTTAAAAGAACTAATACATTAAAAGAAAAAAAAAGAATTTTATTTGAAAATCCTCTTAACATATGAGATTCAAATGGTGGTAAACATCGTGTAATGCGGTGCCAAAATTCCAAATAACACTCTTTAGTCAATACGCAAATTAAAGTATTTATATATATATCTATGCACATAGATGAATAAATGTACTAATATATATATATATATATATGAGAGAGAGAGAGAGATAGTGAGAGAGATGAATAAGAGTATATAGATTAGTTGTTAGTTGTTATTTACAAATAACATTGTCGGCCTGCATTTCATAAGATTTAGTACAGTTCCATACTTCTAGAAAAACATAATTAAATGTCACTAACATAAGAACACAGCTGTTTGTCGCTTGGTTCCAAAGGTTTCGAATTCGAGTCCTGGCTCTGCCATAGATGTTTGTGGGTGTTCTAAATCGAGTTTAAACACAGGTCCCTGTCTAATGTGACTATAGTGTGAAAATATCTCCTGTCTCGAAATTTGTCATAGACAGACTGCCTTTGGCCCACCATGGGGCTGTTGCCAATGAAGAAGAAGAATTCATTATTGTAATGTTTAAAAGGCTGAATTGTGTTAAATTAGATAAGTTCTATATCAATTTGTAAGAAATATTTCAAAACACTTTTTCGTACATATCTGTGTTTATATTCTTATAACAAAAAATAATAACTTTCTACAGAAGGCACGATCAATGTAAAAAATAGAATTTTCAAGGAGTCATTGTTTTCAAAAAATGAAATAAATCACATCTTTGCTACAATAAAACACCTTATAATGAAATTTTTTTTGATTTCATTCACCACAAAAACTTTTCCTCAATTTCTTTCGTCCGTTGCATGTGCGCCGGAAATTTATATATGTGTAAAATGATACATTTTTCTTTTTTTTTGATCAAAATTCCTAACAAGGCTCGTTGCAAGTACTTATGATGGGCGACACTTGGCGGTTGCTAGGTTACCAGATGCGATCCGAGGGATTATATTCCAATTTGTATTCTTCTGCGATGCCCCGCCACTGGAAATGAGAGGATGTTTTTCGCTTTACTACGGAAGAAAGACATCCATTCCCAATATGATTCTCGCGCAGGGGGAATTGAAAAGGTTTGCGTGGAAGGAATGGAATTATTCCTGGAGGTTAAAAGAAGAAGAAGCTCATGTTGACGGACCACTTTTCATTTTATGTAAATTGGAATAATTCTTCTGCGTTTTGAAAGAAATATTTTCAATTTAGAATTTTACGTTTCGCTTTCCCAGTTTGAATTTTCTTATTGTAAATATTCCACACATGCACATTTCTTTAAGTTCTTTCATTACGATTATAATTCTCCTGACCTGCTACTTATTTGTGCAAGCCTTTTAAAGCACAGTATTGATCTTTTTAAAATACGATATTTCATTATATTATTTACTTTAAAAATAAGCAAAATATATATTTTAAGACGGTTAATATATATTTTTCTGCAAAGAACTTTGTATTGCTGTTGTTATTCATAAATCTTCTAATTGCATTGGAGTTAACGTAAAGAACTAGTACATTAAAAGAATTTAAGGAATTAATACACGTAATGAATTTACAGAATTAATTGAGTCAAATGAAGTAGAAAGAATTAATTGAATTAAATGTAATAATAGTAGTCCTCCTAACATAAGAGCTTTAAATGGTGATAAAAATCTTTGCAATGCAGTGCCAAACCGTCAAAAAAAACAGTAACTCCAGTAAATAAAAGTATATGGATATATATAAATAAAAGTATATAGATCAGTAGTAAGTTGTTATTTTCAAATGACATTGTCGGTCCGTATTTTATAAGATTTAGTGCAGTACAATGCTTCTTTCTTCTTCATTGGAATAACAGCCTCTGATGAGACAAGGCAATCTGCCTACTGGCAGATTTCGAAATTAAAGTTGCTTTCATTTTACGGGAGTAGGGTTGTCACACCCAAAAGCTCAACAGTCGTATTAGACTGGGCCCTACTGTTTAAAGTGGGATTCAGAATCACTACAAACATCCATATCGCCGCCTGGCTTCGAGCCCGAAACCAGTGACACAGAGCGTCATTCACTCGGCCATAAGGCCCCAGTTAAATATTTCTAGAAAACAATTAGTATAAAAAAAACTTTGAAATGGAGACTTTTATCTCATTTTTTAAATTTAAATTGTACAAATTATACACCCGAGTGCCCTATTTGGGTAAGGATGTGTTACAATGCAATCGTTGCTATTCAATTAATATTGTCGTATTAATATTGCAGCAAATTAAATCCAATAAATTAGAAGAACTTTGTTCGGATGTTTATTATAGATTATTATAGAAGATATAGTGATTGAAATAACATTTCCCATAATTACTAATTTTTTATATCATTAACTAATAACAGATGATAGAAGTTTTCAAACTTAAAAGCTAAAATTCAGAGAAACTTAGTCTTCCTTTTAAAAACCACATAAATTTTGATCAATAAATCCACTCAATGAAATATGATTTTAATTAAATAAAATTAATGAATAATTTAATTCCATGTATTTTTAAAAAACCAATAAGATATTCTTTTTAGTCAAGAAGTTTCTGGAGGAATGCCTTAAAATATAATATTTTAAAAATAATTTTTATAACGTACTTTCAGCTATTTTCAAACTAGACATAATAATATAAAAGAGATTATTATTAAGTTAAGATGCATAAAAATGTAAAGTCAATTTAAAAACGAGTTCTCTAAATCACAGATTTCATTTTGGGTTTCGACCAATACAGAAGCCCAAAAATTTCTGGATAAAAATTAAAAGAATAATTTAATTCCAAGTATTTTGTAAAGCACCAAGAAGTCATTCTTTTAGTCACAAAGTGTCTACATGCCTTAAGACATAATATTTTTAAAATTTTTATGCCATACTTTCAGCTATTTTCAAATTCGACATAACAAAAAAAAATTATTAATATTTTAAAATACATAAAAAATTAAAGCCAATTTAAAAAATGAGTTCTCTAAATCACAGATTTCATTTTGGGTTTCGATCAATATAGAAGTACAAAAATGTCTGGTTACATTTCGCAATTATCTTATGGAAAGAGTTTAGTGAACTTTCTGATATTTCCTCAAAGTTTTCTGATAAGTAATAATTGCTGGATTCCAAAACGAATCAAAGCTCAGTACCAAAGCCCATAAAACGTGAGAATATTAAGATAAAAGAAGTTTTACGATTTAACTTCATCTCGAAGCTCTTATTTCCATTTTTATGGAGTTCTCTTAAAACTTCATTTTCACTTTTTACAGTCCTTTTCCCTTTCAAATTCATTTCTGTACTTTCGTAAGAAAGGTCGTATATGCATTTCGTTTCTCATTCATTTTATTTATGAGAGAGATGCTCTCTATTTCGGGTTCAGCTTTTAATTTTTGAAAAGAAATCTACTTTTAATTTCAGTTCAGTCTTTCTTTTCTACTTGAAGATGGCCTTACTGCATTTTTATTGGCCCCATTTTTAAAAGTTTAATTTGAATATAAGAAAGAAAACTAATTAAAATCTTTTTAATATTTATTAACAATGTAATTTTTCTATCCCCTAATTTTCAAACTTTGAAAATTTAGCTTGATATTTTCCAATATTCTGTTTAGAATATTTGATTTCAATTTTTTTAAAACCGAGTTAAACAAACTAACGACCTCTTCCATAGAGAAACGATAAAAGATTACATTGAGATAAAATAACATTACAAATTGTAACTGGAATTGGGCATACAAAGAAATATACTTAATTTCAGTTCAGTTTTTTTTTTCTAATTGAAGATGGCCTTACTGCATTTTATTGGCAACATTTTTAAAATTTTATTTCGGTATATAAGTAAAAAATCTAATAAAAACTTTTTAATATTTATTAAGAATTTAATTATTCTATACCTAATTTTCAAAGTTTGAAAATTTAGCTTTGCTTTTTCCAATATTCTGTTTGAATATTTGATTCAAATATTCCAAATCAAGATTCGAATATTTGATTCAACTTTTTCAAAACCGAGTAAAACAAACTAACATCTTCTTACACACTAAAAATTTGAGATTAAATAGCATTACAAAACGTAAGTAGAATTGGCATAAAAGAAATCTACTTAATTTCAATTCTGTTTTTTTCCTACTTGAAGATAGCCTTTACTCCATTTTATTGGCAACAATTTTAAATTTTACTGCATTTTATTGGCAACAATTTTAACAATCTTAAATTTTACTGCATTTTGTTGGCAACAATTTTTATTTCGTTATATAAGAAAGAAACTGAGTTAAAAACTTTTTTTAATATTTATTAACAATTTAATTACTCCATTCCTAATTTTCAAACTTTGAAAATTTAAAAAATAACATAACAAAACGTATGTGGAATTGGTATAAAAAGAAATCTACTGAATTTCAGCTCATTTTTTTTTTCTACTTGAAGATAGTCTTACTCTTTTTATTGGCAACAATTTTAGCAATTTTAAATTTTACTGTCTCTTATTGGCAGAAATTTCATTTCGGTATATAAGAAAATCTAATTAAAAACTTTTTAAATATTTATTAACAATTTATTTATTCCATCCCCTACAAAATTTTCAAACTTTGATAATTTAGCTTGATATTTTCCAATATTCTGTTTGAATATTTGATTTCCACTTTTTCAGAACCGAGTAAAACAAACATCTTCTTACATAGTGAAAATTAAAAAACATTACAAACTGTGAGTGGAAGGCTTCTTAAAAAAAATTATTTAATTTCAGTTAGTTCAGCTTTTTTTTCTACTTGTAGATAGCCTTACTCCATTTTATTGGCAACAATTTTATTTTGGTGTATAAGAAAGAAACTTATTAAAAAAAAATTTTATATTTATTATTCCATACCTAATTTTCATTCGAACTTTGAAGATTTAACTTTATATTTTTGTGATATTCTGTTTAAATATTTGGTTTCAACTTTTTCGAGTAAATCGAATAAAACAAACTAATATCTTACATAGGGAAAATTTGAGATAAAATAACATTAAAAACGTAAATGGAATTGGCATAAAAAGAAATCTACTTAATTTCAGTTCAGTTTGTTTTTCTATTGAAGATAGCGCCATTTTCTCATTTTATTGGCAACAATTTTAAATTTTACTGAATTTTATTGCCAACAATTTTAAATTTTATTGCATCTTATTAGCAAACAATTTTAAATTTTACTGCATTTTATTGGCAACAATTTTTAAATTTACTACATATTATTGGCAACAATTTTTATTTCGGTATATAAAAAGTAGCCTAATTAAATTTTAAAAAAATATTTATTAACAATTTCATTATTCCATGCTTAATTTTAAATTTTGAAAATTTAACTTTATATTTTCGAATATTCTATTTAAATATTTGGTTTCCACTTTTTTCAGAATCGAGTAAAACAAACTAACATCTTCTTACATAGCGAAAAAAATTTGCGATAAAATATCATTACAAAAACGTAAAGTGGAATTGGCTAGATATAGAAATAAAATGCAGACGTTAATATTGATCTCGTTCAATTTCTATGAAACCTTATTTCAAATTAGAATCTGAGATTAAGAATAAAAAATTTTTTATGTAAAATCAGTACAGTAGCATAAGCTTTTAAATTAAGAAATTAAAATATTTGAGGAGTACATTAACACTAATTGATTTTTGAGTTAGATTAAATAGTTCAGTAGTTAGTTTATTTAAAAGTTATATTAAGGTATTTTCTTTCATCCTAAAACTAGAACGGATACTTTTGTTGTTATATAAACTTTAATAAGATAAAATTATTAAGAAAATGATTTCATTCATTTTCATCTTATTATAACGTATAAAAAGAAAGGATTAAGTTTTTCCATTATTAGTAATGACTATTTCAACACTTTTGAATTCAAATCTTTCTTGGCTTACATTGGTATGCCTTGTGTCTCGCATTATGATAATAAAGGTGGTCATTGCTTTTCAGAAGGATTTTTAGGGAAATTTTCGTTGGTAATTTATTAGCAACTATATTATTTTGTTTAATGAAACTTCATGGTGGCATTAAATTGTTATCTCAGAAATTAGACATTTCAGAACTTATTAAATGATGAATCACATGTTAAAATATTGTGAGAAATATTATTTTCAGTGATTCTAAAATAACTTTATTTTCAAAGAAGGAAAATGCTAATAAAGTATGAAAAATTACAATTATATAATAAATAGTATCTATGGAATATATCTCAAAATGTTACATAATTTCACTATAAAAATATATAGTTGTGATAATGTAATAATAAGCAAATCCATTATCCTTTGGGTTTTTTTTTTAGTATATAATTAAGTTCACTCTTCCACAGAGCATCTTGTACGCAATTGATATATTTTTTTAGGCAATAATATTTTGAAGTGGAACTTGTCTAAATTATTTCGATATAAAAGAAACACTTATAAAAGGTAATGTATGCAGACAATCCCATATATAACCGTCCACTATGTTTATAATAAACAAATCCCTTTCAATTCAATCAAATCTACTTTATAATAAACAAATCCATTTCAATTCATTCAAATCTACTTTATAATAAACAAATCCAATTCAATTCATTCAAATTCACTTTTATAATAAACAAATCCATTTCAATTCATTCAAATCCACTTTATAATAAAACAAATCCACTTCAATTCATTCAAATCCACTTTATAATAAACAAATCCATTTCAATTCATTCAAATCTACTTTATAATAAACAAATCCATTTCAATTCATTCAATCCACTTTTATAATAAACAAATCCATTTCAATTCATTCAAATCCACTTTATAATAAACAAATCCAATTCATTCAAATCCACTTTATAATAAACAAATCCATTCAATTCATTCAAATCTACTTTATAATAAACAAATCCGTTTCAATTCATTCAAATCTACTTTTATAATAAACAAATCCATTTCAATTCATTCAAATCTACTTTATAATAAACAAATCCCATTTCCAATTCATTCAAATCTACTTTATAATAAACAAATCCATTTCAATTGATTTTGTTTAGTATAATTAAGTTCACTGTTCCTCATTACATCTTATACATAATTTATATATTTTTTTTATGTAACAAAAAAATATTTGGAAGCGGAACTTGTCTAATTATTTTGATATAAAAGAAACATTTGCAAAATAATGCATCATAACTATTCCATACATATGCTGCCATTACTATGCTCAAATTATTGGAATAACGCGAAGACTATTATGTAAAAATTATTCATATTCATATTAAAGTGCAATTACTTAAATTACAAGATTAGAAAATATTTGAAGTATTAAATTGATTTTAGTTTTCTTATATACAGTGTTATTATATAATAAAATCTTTAAAGTGCTTAAAAATAGGAAAATAATAAAAAATAATTTTTAAAAAATCCCAAATGAATATAAAAAAAGTAATTTTTTATAATAAACAAATCCATTTCAATTCCTTCAAATCCATTTTATAGTAAACAAATCCATCATTATATTGTTAAAAAAAAAAAATCTTTCAAATATTGAAAAATTGGAAAATGTTCAAAATATTTTTAAAAAATTCCGAATGAATGTCAAAAGAAAATTTTGTTCCATAAAATAAATTTTCTCAAAATAAAAAAATCTCATATTAAAACGTTAAACATTTTCAGAAAATTAGCAATAAGAAACAAAAATAATTACTTTTTCAATACCAGGTAATTTAAATAACGGAGAAACCAGACATCCAGTTTCATTCATCGTTTATTAAAGCGGAAGAACTAATTCGTTCTGCCCGAAACTGGATCCCGACGCTTATTATTCCTTTCATTGGCCAGAAAGAGATGAATGATTTTGAAATGAGAATCCAATGAAAGCGCTACCTTATCTCTCGGCAGCCACACAGCGATCGAAGGGTTTTCACTGTCCCCGTTACGTAAAAGCTATTATTCACGATTAACTTTACAGACCGCCTGTACGCCCACGATTAACTGCTTTTAGTCGAAGGAAAACGGAATGGAGTGATATATTACAAATGGGCTTTCAAAGTAAGACTGTTTTACAAATGGATGATGATGCGAGGTCACATAGTTAAATGACATTGATAGTAAGAATGAGTGATTGGATAGAAAGAGAATTGTACATGCGGAACTACAAGAAAGATTTATGGTAACTTAGTTCATGTCGTAAATAATTCTCATTATTTATATTAAACTATACTTTTTTGTATTACTGGAAGTCTTGTAAATGTTTTCATCTATTCAACTTATTTACTAAAAATAAAAATACATATTTATAGAAATTATTTTTAATTGTATTTTTTTTCTTCTGAAAGCATTTTAATTATCAACTTAATAGATCATATTAAAACATGTGGAATTTTACAAATCCTACTTGCTTGTTTGGTGTAGTTTCTTATGCCATTTAGTAGACAGCAGCATCTAGACCAAGCTCAAGAATCCTTAATCGGTTTTTTTTTTTTTTTTTTTTTTCTTCTTCTTATCTCATTTCGTAGACAGCAACTTTTATACCAAGTCCATGATCCCGTGTGGTCTCATGAAAGGAAGGAAACAGAGAGCAGCTTCAGTGGGATGGAGCATCCGTTGGTAGCAATCTGACTGGTTCCGTGACACTGAATTTTTAACGGGCAGAGTTTTTAACCCTATTTCCCTGCAGTCATATTAGACAGTTGACTTACGGCTTAAAATGGTTTCACCATGTTTAAATTATTGTAATAATGCAAAGACTATTACATAAAAAAATTATTCATATTTATATTAAAGTGCAATTATTTAATATACATGATTAGAAAAATATCTGAAGCATTAAACTGATTTTAGGTTTCTTATTTAAAATTTTATTATTCATGGTATTATTATTTATCATTAAAATCATAATAATATAAAAAAAACTGTTTTAAAGTGTTCAAAAATTAGAAAATGTCCAAAATAATTTTTAAATTCCAAATGCATGCCAAAGAATGTAATTTTGTTCCATAAAATATTTTTTTTAAATAAAAAAAAATCTTACATTTAAACATTAAACATTTCCAGAAAATTAGCGATGGAGAAACCAGGAATCCACTTTCATTCATCGTTTATTAAAGCGGAAGAACTAATTCGTTGTGCCCGAAACTGGATCCCGATGCTTATTATTCCTTTCATTGGCCAGAAAGAGATGAATGATTTTGAAATGAGAATCCAATGGCGCTCCCTTATCTCTCGGCAGCCACACAGCGATCGAAAGGGATTTCACTGTACCCGTTACCGTAAAAGCGATTATTCACGATTAACTTTACAGCCTGCCTGCACGCCCACAATTAACTGCTTTTAGTTAAAGGGAAATGGAATGGAGCGATATATTACAAATGGGCTTTCAAAGTAAGACTGTTTTACAAATGGAAGATGATGTGAGGTCACATAGTTAAATGACATTGACAGTAAGAATGAAAGATTGGATAAAAGAGAATTGTACCTGCGAACTGCGACCAAGATTTTTTTGTTAACTTAAAACTTAATTTATATCACAAATTATCGTCATTATTTATGTTAAAATATTTTTTTTTTTATTACTGGAAGTCCAGTAAAGGTTTTCATCAGTTCAACTTATTGACTAAAGAGATACATGCTTGTAAGAAATATATCTTTAATAGAATTTTTCTTCTGAAAGATAAATTCTAATTCTCAACTTAATAGCTCATATTAAAACGTGTGGAATTTTACAAATCCTGCTTGCTTGTTTGTTGTTGTTGTTGTTTATTATGCGATTTGATTGATAGTAACATCTAGAAACCCAATAACATTTAAAACTGCTTTTTTTGTTGTTGTTTATTATTCCATTTGGTTTAGAGCAACATCTATACCAATGGCAAGAACCCTTAATCCTGCTTGTTTTTTGTTTGTTGTTGTTGTTTCTTATCTCATTTCATAGACAGTCATCTATACCAAGCCCAAGAGCCAATGTGGTCACATGGAAGGGAGGGAAGGGAGGGGGGAACGCTTCTGTTGTGATGGAGTATCCGTTGGTAGCAGCCTGAATTCACTGCGAAATGCTGAATTTTTAAGGAGTATAGTTTCAACCTTATGACCAGCAGTTATATTAGACAGGGACCTACGGCTTAAAATGTATTCACCATGGTGTCACCGTGTTTAAATTATTGGAATAATGCGAAGACTGATATATAAAAAAAATATTAATATTTATATTAAAGTGCAATTAATTAAATTACATGATTAGAAAATATTTGAAACATTAAATTTATTTAATGTTTCTTACTTAAAGCTTTATTATCCATGGTATTGTTAATCATTAAAATCCTTATAATGTAAAAAAAAAAAAAACTTTAAAAACTTTGATCAAAAAATGGGAAAATGTTCAAAATAATTTTTAAATTCTGAATGAATGTCAAAGAAAGTAATTTTGTTCCACAAAATAAATTTTCTCAAATAAAAAATCTCATATTAAAACATTAAACATTTCCAGAAAATTAGCAATCAGGAAGGAAAATAATTACTTTTTCAATACCAGGCAATTTAAATAATGGAGGAATCCAGTTTCATTCATCGTTTATTAAAGCGGAAGAACTAATTCGTTCTGCCCGAAACTGGATCCCGACGCTTATTATTCCTTTCATTGGACAGAAAGAGATGAATGATTTTGAAATGAGAATCCAATGAAAGCGCTCCCTTATCTCGCGGCAGCCACACAGCGATCGAAAGGGATTTCACTGTCCCCGTTACGTAAAAGCGATTATTCACGATTAACTTTACAGACTGCCTGTACGCCCACAATTAACTGCTTTTAGTCGAAGGAAAACGGAATGGAGTGATATATTACAAATGTGCTTTCAAAGTAAGACTGTTTTACAAATGGATGATGATGTGAGGTCACATAGTTAAATAACATTGATAGTGAGAATGAGTGATTGGATAGAAAGAGAATTGTACCTGCGAACTGCGACCAAGATTTTTTGTTAACTTAAAACTTAATTTATATCACAAATTATCGTCATTATTTATGTTAAAATGTATTTTTTTATTACTGGAAGTCCAGTAAATGTTTTCATCAGTTCAACTTATTTACTAAAGAGATACATGCTTATAAGAAAAAAAACTTTAATAGAATTTTTCTTCTGACAGATAAATTCTAATTCTCAACTTAATAGCTCATATTAAAACGTGTGGAATTTTACAAATCCTGCTTGCTTGTTTGTTGTTGTTGTTTATTATGCCATTTGATTGATAGTAACATCTAGAAACCCAATAACATTTAAACCTGCTTTTTTTTGTTGTTGTTTATTATTTCATTTGGTTTAGAGCAACATCTATACCAATGCCAAGAACCTTTAATCCTGCTTGTTTTTTTATGTTTGTTGTTGTTGTTTCTTATCTCATTTCATAGACAGTCATCTATACCAAGCCCAAGAGCCAATGTGGTTACATGGAAGGAGGGAGGGGGGGGCACGCTTCTGTTGTGATGGAGTATCCGTTGGTAGCAGCCTGAATTCACTGCGTAATGCTGAATTTTTAAGGAGTATAGTTTCAACCTTATGGCCAGCAGTTATATTAGACAGGGACCTACGGCTTAAAATGGTATCACATGGTGTCATCGTGTTTAAATTATTGGAATAATGCGAAGACTGTTATATAAAAAAATATTAATATTTATATTAAAGTGCAATTAATTAAATTACATGATTAGAAAATATTTGAAACATTAAATTTATTTAATGTTTCTTACTTAAAGCTTTATTATCCATGGTATTATTAGTCATTTAAATCCTTATAATGTAAAAAAAAAACTTTAAAAACTTTGATCAAAAAATGGGAAAATGTCCAAAATAATTGTTAAATTCTGAATGAATGTCAAAGAAAGTAATTTTGGTCCACAAAATAAATTTTCTCAAATAAAAATCTCATATTAAAACATTAAACATTTCCAGAAAATTAGCAATCAGGAAGGAAAATAATTACTTTTTTCAATACCAGGCAATTTAAATAATGGAGGAATCCAGTTTCATTCATCGTTTATTAAAGCGGAAGAACTAATTCGTTCTGCCCGAAACTGGATCCCGACGCTTATTATTCCTTTCATTGGCCAGAAAGAGATGAATGATTTTGAAATGAGAATCAATGAAAGCGCTCCCTTATCTCGCGGCAGCCACACAGCGATCGAAAGGGATTTCACTGTCCCCGTTACGTAAAAGCGATTATTCACGATTAACTTTACAGCCTGCCTGTACGCCCACAATTAGCTGCTTTTAGTCAAAGGGAAACGGAATGGAGTGATATATTACAAATGGGCTTTCAAAGTAAGACTGTTTTACAAATGGATGATGATGTGAGGTCACATAGTTAAATGACATTGATAGTAAGAATGAAAGATTGGATAGAAAGAGAACTGTACCTGCAAACTGCGACCAAGATTTTGGAAATTTAAAACTTAATTCATGTCACAAATTATCGTCACTATTTATGTTAAAATATATTTTTTTTTTATTACTGGAAATCCAGTAAGTGTTTTTATCGATTCAACTTATTTACTAAAAAGATAAATACATATTTATAACAGAATTTTTTCTTCTGAAAGATTTCTAATTCTCAACTTAATGGATAATAATAAAATGTGAGAAATTTCACAAATCCTGCTTGCTTGTTGTTGTTGTTTCTTATGCCATTTGGTAGACAGCAACATCTAGACCAAGACGGGAAAGGTTAAGGGCAGCATTGTAGTGGTGGAGCAACCGTTGGTAGAAGTTTGACTAGGCTACTTGACGTTGACGTTTCACGGGTTAGCGTTGTCAGCCCGACGGCCAACAGTCATATTATACCGAGACCTACTTCTTAAAGTGGATTCCGAACCACTACAAACATGCATAGCACCTTCGGGAATCGAACCTGAAACTTGTGGCACAGAGCACCACAGCGTTAATCACTTGGCCATCAGGCTCGCATGTTTGCTTACTTTTATTTAATAGAGATTGTATAATTGCGCATTGAGTTAAAGAAAATACTGTTTATAGAAGTAGTACTAATGCTGCGCTTGGTATATAATAGAAATCTAATTCATATTTAAAAGCAGTAAACAATATTTCCAGTTATTTGATGTTTATGTAATACCATATTAAAATGCAAAAATATGTATAACTTAGTTCAGCCACATAAGTCAGAAATTGACTGATGTGGAAACCATTTGGTAAACATGCATTTTGTATATTTAATTCAGCGTAATATACTTCTGTAATGTTTTGCAACGTATATAATTGCATTATAAAATACAATCATACTTATTATATTCAACTATCTGAATTAATTATAATTAAATAAAGCATTGGAAAATGCACGACTGTTTGATGAAAAGAAAGATGATTACTTAAACAAAAAACTGTCCTACAAAAACAGTTTATCTAAAATTCAATCAGGTTATGTGATATCTCATAATATATTTAGTAACGTATCAGTTTTTTTTTTTTTTTTTTTTTTTTTTTTTTTTTTTTTTTTAAATTAAAAATGAGAGTAAAGCTGAAAAACACGATCGATAATTTAAGATTGGTCGATATTATTATGCGTTATTTTGTTGTAATTTTTTTAATAAGTTGAGCAACTCTTTAGAATGACAAACAAAGTAAAAAGAAGTGACTGATCATCTGAAAAGAAGTAAAAAAAAAAAAAAATAATTGTACGTGTGGAAAGAAATAGAAAATCAAGTTGAAACATTACCGATAACAATTTGCATAAAATGGATTCACCAAAGCTGTCTCTTTCATGCGCATTATTGGGATAAAGGTGGTTTTCAAAATTCCGGTCATTTCAAAACCAAACTGACAAAAGTAATGAAATATGCACTGTACTATGTTGGGAAAGAAAATGACCGAGGATATGAAACAGCTTAAAAAGCAATAATTCAAAAGGACAACTGCGTTTTTCTCTCCGACAAAGAAAGAAAGATCAAAATGAAAAAAAAAACTCTTATCTCGCCATGATACATGAAGAATTGTTTGTGTACCATTTAGTCCGTGTAAAAATGTAAGTGTCTTCTAAACAAGTAGATTTTTCATGACCTTCTCAATGATTTACTCTCATGTATTTGTATGGATAATTTAATTATTCCTTCTGTTAATGATTGATTGAAACGTTTCATCTGAATTTTAGAAATTGCGCTGTAATATGAATTTTTTCAAATTTAATTTTAAAAAGTATAATTTTTGAAAACACAGTGCATTTTCTAGTGATATTATGTTGTAACTGTAAACTTTTGTTAGAAGAACGGCAGCAAACTATCTATACAGACATGACAGGGATGTTGTATATTCAAAAAAAGGGTCTTTGTAATTAATTGAATTGAGTATTAACTCAGTTGTCAGCAATGTTTCAGAAGGCTAGTTAAGTGCATCAATAAGTCTCCCTAGCAAGCAATACATGCAGCAATCAATCTCCCTCCCTGCTCTAGAGCAAAATGCTTGATCGATAAAAATTTGGAGAATATGCTGAATACCACATATGCACAATAGTCTCTTCGGGAAAGTAATTCTCCACCAACCAAGTTTAAGTGACAGATCAAGCAACCAAGTTTAAGTGACAGATTAAGGAATCACCAATTGCAAAGGTATAAATACAAACAATTTAATCAAGTTGATTACTTGTACTGAGCAATAACTCTTGGGATAAAATAGAGCTTCGCTATCCAACGTTTGGTTTAATTTATCGCTTTGCGGTCATTTTGTGCACAATTTAAGCTAAGTCCGGGACCTATTTAGACCGGGATCTACTGTTTAACGTGGATTAGAACCATCAACAAATATCCATGCCACCGCCATGGTTCGAACCTAAAGCTTGTGGTACCACAGGCTAGAGAGCTAGCCAATTGGCCACCAGGTCACTCGCTATTCAAGGAGAGCCTGCATATACACATATAACACATAATTCTTACCCCAATCATATCCATTAAAGAGACAGCTTTGTTGAGTTCAAAGCTGTCTTTTTTAATGTATATGATTGGGATAATGGTGGTTTCTCAAATTCCATTGGACTAATTAATCATAGTTAGTCACTTTACAAACTGAATTTGATTTTCAATAAGGACTACAGATCTTCATTGGCTTGCACTCCAATTGATATGGGCTCGTAGCTAATCAAACATTTCATTTTGGTGACTAGTGGGAGGTGTGCATACAATGCTGGAAGTCTTGCATACAACTATCCTTCGTGAACTCTTCTGCTCACATTTGATGTAGATACCAATTCCAGCAGCTGCTACAAGAGATAAATTGGTGTGTTGGTTACATATATTTTTGCAGTTAATTGCAAATATTGCTTATATGTGATACCTGAAACATTAGGTGTTCCTTGGCTTTATCTTCTAGAGGATGATTCTGCTCGTAGAAGCATATTAAAAAGTCTATGAATTGCAAAAGAACTTGCATCTTGATAGAAAAACTCTGGCCTGGTGTACTATGACCAAATGGTTCATATTGCAATTCTTCAGATGAAGGATACTGAATACTCGTATTTACTATAAAACAAGATTTCTCTACATTTGTATGTCAAATGATAAATGATAGCAGATCTATTATTTTGCATATCATAATTGGATGCAGTTTCACTTTTTAATCCTACTGTGCATGTTTTATGAAACTTTAATAACTTTCGGTTTTATAATCGCAATTTTTCTAACTTTTCCGTTATTTGTGGATGGTGTAGTTTCACATTTCTTATTTTTTATAATAAATAAATAATTGTTTGTTTGATATGTAATAATATCCTAAGTTATTCATGATATTTTATGTGTATGTCATTTAAAAATATGAAAAGAGAAAAAGGAACACCAGAATAAAAATTATTAGAAACATCAAACATCATGAAAATTTTAAATTTTTAATGAAATTTTAAGAACCTTTTTAATTACCACAATCTTCACATTATGAATTCAAAAAATGTTTTATTTCACAATTTGCTAATTGAATGCTTATTCTAATTTAAGAAGTTGAGGAAGTATCCTCTACTTCTTCTTAAGGTTTTCAAGTAAATCAGATTTTTTTTTTTTTTTTATTGATTGCCAATGATATCACAGCTTTTTTTCATTACAATTCCTTTTAAAAGATATTAAAACGTTATATAAATTAATGGTGTATAAAGGCAAATTGATAACCCGTCCCGTAATGGATAACATGTATAGAATGATTGTCAAAACTAATCATTAACATCAGAGAGTTAAATTACGGAACGTTGCAGTTGAACCAAACTAAAATCCGATTTGCTACCAAATCCAATTGCCTTACCATTTGGCCAATCTATCGGAATTACTTAATACCCTTTTACGAGTCTGTATCCGATTAATGAAGGAAGATTAAAGGTTAAAGGTTTTATGTTCAAAGAACATCTGATGGACGTTAACCCTTATTGCAGCGATAGGTAATAACAGAAAAAAGCATTTCGGCCATTTGCTCTCTACTTCGAAATTGAAGAACGCATCTGGCAAATGGTGGTGTAAAGTAACAATAGTATCTAAAGCCGTTATTGTTGGTTGAAGGTTTTATAAGACAATTTTTATCTTTGATGTTTCTCTGATTTCTTCAACGCAGAAATATTTTGGATGGTTCGTATTTCTGAACGTTTTGTGAGAAGAATTAGAAATTTTTATATCAGATTTATGTGCAATTTTATTTGATATTTTTCCTTTTTTTTCTAGTATTGGTAAAGTGTATATAAATATTTAAAATTAGATTTTAAATATTCAATAGGTTAAAATTATTATTTACTTTTTTATATATATATATATATATATTTTTATAAAAATTATTTTTTTTTTATTTGAAAAATTGTTTTTTAAATAATTCTAATAAATAGGTTCACCAAAATTAAATTATCAATAACAGGATTACCACACCAGTTTTTAAATTTTCTAAAAAAAAAAAAAAATACATATTTAGCTAAAGATACTATTTAGTGTTAAAAACGACTAAATATTTTAGTTTGCACTTTTTACTTTAGGCTATAATTTACAGTTTCTTACGAACCACTCACAAGCATCCTGAACAAACACTGAACCTGAGGTGCCAAATTTAACCAATTGACCAAAATAAATAGACAAGGAAATTTCAGAAAAATTTTGCTGTTTATTAATTATTTCATAACCTAGATTAAAATTTTTTGTCTTTTATAGAAATATGAATTTGTGCTTGAATTCGAACATTAAAAACTTTATTCTAATCTTTGCATTTTTAATATAATTGAGTTTTTAAAAGTAATTCAAAGTGTGTCACCAATCTTTAGATTGCATTAATAAGTGAGCTTAATTTTATCATTTGTTTTGCAAATTCATTTCTTTAATGGTAATAAAATTTTAAACCATTTGATTTTTTTTATTATAGTTTTTAATTTATTGATGAGTGATTCTATGATCTAATTTGGTGATTGCATTAACTTTATTATTCAAATATCGAAAATAGACAAATGACATTATGTTAATTTAAGCGTACAGAAACGTTACTGTTGTTCCAGCAAAGATCTAATTTTCACTTTAACGAGTGTTTAATAGGTAATTTACAGATTACCTAGGTAATTTGAGAAATGAAACAACTTTAGCGGTAATATATGTATCTTATACTAAACAAAGTTTAAACAAACTGATCTAGCAGTAAATATATTTAATTACAGTTAATCTAGTAGTAAATACATTTAATTACAGTTAATATAGTAGTAAATATATGTAATACAAACCGATTGCTAACAATTCAAAGAATCTTCATCAAGAACAACAATTCAAGAAAGATTCCTCATGCAGATATTCAGGAGAAACAATTTCTACATACTGACAGAATTGAACTGTTTAATATTTCTTGAAATATTATCGTTATGATCATGAAGATATGAATAATGTTTCAGAAGAATAATATTCACTATTACAAAATTCAGCCTCACAATATATTAACTAGTAAATAAATGATACAGAGAAGTTTCGAATATATATATTTCTAATAAATTAATTTTTATAATATACATTTTAATCTTTTAGTGCACCAAACAAATGTAATAAAGAAAATTATCAATAAAAATTAAATAAATTCACCAAATGTGAAAATTGATATAAACAAAAAATAAACTATGATAAGAATAGGTATAAACAGAAACTAATCATAACTAAATAAGCTAATGATATAGAACCAATAACATAAACGACGTTTTAGAATTGACAGAATGCCACCACATTTGTCGGATTAGTTTATATAGATCTGAGATAAGTGAAAAAAATATTTTTAAGAAATTAAGTTTAGTTGGCGGTCTTTTCAGAACTATTTATTGAAAAAAGAAAAAAAACCCTTTTTTTGTCAAGAGATAACTATTGATTCTACTACTTATTAGCAATGTATTCTTCTGAAATATACAACATAAATTTATTTTAAAACGAAACATTTTTGTTTATTAGAATTATTTAAAATCTGTAATACTTCAAGCAGAATATCATCTCAAGATAAGCTGTATGATTTAAGATAAGTACGTTTTTATGTTGACAAAGAAAAATTATTTTGTATCCGTCTCTTAAATTTTCCTAAAAAATTAAATTTTTAAATGTTCGTCTTGAAAATGAACCTTTTGTACGTATAGATGAGTTAAAAATTTGATAGATTTCAAGTAGGATACCATTTCATCATAACCCATATATGGAAGATCATGCTCTTATGTAGAGATAAATTATTTTGTTTATGTAGTTTGAATTTTCATAAAATATTAAAAAGTTTGCCAGAAAATTAATTAATATATCAATTTTTCCATTTTAGATAATTATTGCATTGAATAATACTGTTTAGTAATTATTCACAATAATGTTTCAATTTAAATAAGGTCACCACGAAAGTATTGAAAGCATATATGATTTTAAATTCAGTAACGTTTTTAAGTAATAATAAATGTTTCGATAGAAGTTCTTTTGAAACAGATAACTACATTAATTCGAAGTAAAGTTTGAATAAATATTTTTTTAAATAGTTATGTCGTAGAAGGAAAACTAATAAAAGTATTGAGACACTTAAAAGAATTATAAAAATTTTCCCTATATAATTGAAATTATCTTTTTAAATATTGTTTCGCAGTAATAGTTTTATTATTTATTTCGGATAACATAGCAAATTAAAATTCTAAATTTGGTGGTCCTCAAATTAATATTACATAAAAACTATTTTGTTTCTAAATTTGTCAAATCGTTTTCATATTCAACGAATAATAAAATGTCTGATGACTAAAAAGAGACTCTAATTTTTCTTCATTCTTGAGTCATGGCTATAACTATAAATATTTTTTGTCAAATCCATTTTTTACTTGATTAATGTTGAAATTTTTTCCTTTGAAAGTTATAATAATTTGATAATTTTTATAACTTATGTTTCAAAAAAAAAAAATCATAGAATTCTTTAATTAAAAATTATTTCTAAAACCATCCAGCTAAGCTTTTATGTAATTTTTTTTTTTCGGTTTATTCAAAGTATCACATCGCATGTTTTAATGTAGAATTTTAATTCTGAATCTTTCAACTTTTGAAAATCAAGCTTTCTGCTTGTTGAATTATAAC
Organism: Caerostris extrusa; assembly: GCA_021605095.1. NCBI lineage: Eukaryota > Metazoa > Arthropoda > Arachnida > Araneae > Araneidae > Caerostris > Caerostris extrusa. The sequence goes on from BPLR01010826.1 coordinate 119,103, forward strand.
TATTGCAAGACTACCCAGTTTTTTTAAAGCTCCTAATAATTGAACTGTAATATTTTCCAAAATGTTAGATATGTAAATAGAATTTAAAATTCCTTGTACAAGTTATAAAGTTTTTTTCTTAACAATTTAATGTGATTCAATATTTTGGTAAATGAAAAATATTTAAGCCAAATCGCAAAAATAGCCGCCGTTGGGATTTGGCGTCAAATGTGGTAACCAACATTTCTTGCACTGTTTGCAATTCCCTGCACTTACAATCGCAATTTTTTTTCTTGGCGCACTTTGGCGAAAATAATTTTTGACGCCAAATCGCCCCTATTCTAATTTTGCCAATATTACGATAAAAAATTGAAAGAATTTTTTAAAATTTGACTTAAAATGACTTTTGGTCGTAATATTACATTGATTTTGTAGGTTTGTGTCGATAAAGATGACTTGTTTTTGTTAACAATGAATAGCAAATTATTCAAGAGTAACTTTTATTTTGTAAAAAATGAAAAAATTAATTACTAACAGTTATTATTTATGCAGCTATGAAAGCATATTCACGATAATTGTTTAATTTTGATTATCTATGAAATTGTCGTTGATAACTGATTTGTTAGAGTTAATATGAATGGAAACTAGAAACTATTAAGATGCAGAATTTACTTAAAGATATTTAGTTAATTTTTTACTAGTTCTGTCAATATTTTTCAAAATAACAGCTAAGTTAAGAAATATTTAACCCATATTTTTAATACTTAGATTTAATAATATTTTACGTCCTTTTTAGGATCTTGTTTTATGTAATTTTACACATTATGTTTTATTTTTTCATGGACACAAAAAATAATTGAAATTATTGCAGATACTTAACATAATTTCTTATTATAAATACAATATTAGGATGATAGTTAATGGCACATATTTACAAGAAATATAAACATATATTTTTTATATTATAATATTTTATAAAAAAATGTTTTTACACTATTCATTGAAGGGGATGTTAATATTGATGAGATAATTTACTTCAAAACAAATTGTACAATTCATGACCTACAAAAGAAAATCTTGTACTTCTAACAAAAAATAAATACAACTTATGGATAAACATATATTTTAGATTTATGAAAAGCATAAATGCATTAGATTAAAATTCTGTGAATATAGAAACAGCCAGTTGAGTTTAAAAAAAATTTTTAATGTATTTAAGTAAAACTTTCTTATAAAGTACTATTAAAAGAAGTTCTTTATAACCTCTACTACTTGCGATTAGATGACTTACCAAACATCACAAAACTGATGACATTACAAAAATATTCTAAATTACTTCTTATCAGATCGAAAGAAAATAAAAAAAAATTTCCTAGCTGATTGGGTAAAGGGTTTTAGCGATTACCAAATAAAAAATACATTTTTATTGATATAAAAACTATAAATTTTTGTTCATATAATCTTAGAGTATATTATTCAAAAAGAAAATTAAATCAGGATCATGACAATTTTCTATTGAGTATGAATATAAAAATAAATTTTCGAAACAAACAGTTAAAGACAAATCAACATCCAGTAGATGTGTTGAAAATAATTGCAAGTAATTAATGTAATTTCTTACTATAAAAACAATATAAGGATGACAGTTTATGACACATATTTTCAAGAAATATAAATATATTTTTATATTATAATATTTAACCAAAATTTTCTACATTATTCAACGAAGGGCATGCTAATAATGCTTAGATAATTTACTTCAAAACGAATTGTTCAACCCATAACCTACAAAAAGGAAATCTATACTTTTAACAAAATAAATACAGTTAATGGATAAAAATATTTCAGATTTATAAAAACATTAAAGGCTTTAGTTTAAAATTCTGTGAAAATAGAAACGGCCGTTACTAATTCCGTAGTTATTTTACCTTGATTAATTCGTACGCTGAGATACATTTGGCAGCCTGCCTTAATTTCTGTTAATGACAATTTGTTACAATTTGGCGAAAGGAATTTCCGACAAAACCATTATTTGGTTACATAAAACCCAGTCTGTTAATGAATTGCATTATCTTTCTTCTTAGGAACAGCTAGAGCTAGATGTTTTAAAAATTGCTGTTGATAAAGATAATTTCAACACAACAGAATAAAATAATTTTAATAAAAAGGTTTTTTTAGTATTAAATTTTTATTTCATTCAATTTTTATTTTTAACCAATTTAAGAAAAATAGTTTTATAAAAATAATTAATATATCTCGTGAAATATTACAGCGATGATATTTAAATGCCGATTTCTAAATAGAAAATAATTAAGTAAAAGATTACTAATTTGTACAGTGAAGAAATTAAAAGGAAAAATTACAAAAAAATTGTGTAAATATTTTGAAGTGAAGAAGTCTTTCTAGTCTTAATATTTTCTCCATATTGTTTATAATTTTAAAAACACAACTTTTGTTCTCATATTCTTGTTTATATATTGTTTCAATTATGAATTACTAACTTGAAAACTCAATTTTTAATTTCGTAAATACATTTAGTTTTGTTTACTATAACAAAAATTTCATTTTGTTATAAAAAAAAAAATTGTTAACTTTAATATTCTGTATTTTTAAATTCTTTATGTATGCTATATTTTAATCAATTGAATTTATTTTTCTTTATAACACATTTTACATAACTGTGTCGTTCATTTTTCAAATGTAATTTGGAGATTAATTGAGGAAAATATCATTAAATAATTTATTTGACTATACTTTCTAGAAATATTAAAAAGTATATTTTGAAATTAGACATTCAAAATTGAAGTTATTATACAATTTGAGAAAATCAAAGTACAATGTATATATAGTCGTTTTTAATATATTTAATTTGTATAATTAACTTGCGTTTTGATGCGAGTTTTTTCAATCGAATAGAAAAAAATTCTAAAATTTTAGGGAAAAAAGATGAAAATTCTTAAATAATAAATTAAAAGATGGTTTAAAGTTAAGATTACATTTTTATAGAAAATTTTTGCAATTATGTTAGAAAATCAATCTTGCATTATGCAATGGCAGCATTATCGGAATGTTAACTGAACAGTTCCTCCTCAAAAAGTGTGAAGACAACAATTTACAAATCGAAACAATGCTCCATTTATATTTAGCTATACTTTGAAATATAATATAGATAAATTTTTGACTTCAATAATTACATAGCTAATATATAGCTTTACTCATCTTGCGCTTTAATTTGCACTTGAACCTCAATTTTAAAATGCGCGCAAATTGTTGGACAAAATTTTGCAGCATTTAAAAGTTTAAACAATATTTTATAAGCAAGAATAATAGAATAACTAATACTTTCTATTTTAAAAGTAGAAAAGAAATTTAAATTTCTTTAATTAATACTTATTCTCCTTTCAAGTTTACTAAACCCAGAAAATAATAATTGTTAGTGTATTAAAATTAAGTAATGAAAGCAAATAATAAATAATTTTTATAATAAAATCCAGTAATTAAAATATATTATTAAAATCAAACAATGAATCAAATATTGTTTGAATGAATATTGTTATTAATATTACTGCCAAACAATACTCTTATTAATAATAAAATATTCGCCTAAAATTAGCTTTAATTCTTACCAATTTATTCAAAAAATTAATTAATACTATGGAAATGATACTAAGAAAATGCTTAATACTAAAAAATGCAGCATTCTTTATTTTCCATTTTTGACTTTGGCTGGCAAATTATTTAGTAAAATATTGAATAAAAGCATTAAATTTATTGAATAAAAACAAAAATTGAATTAAATGTATTGAATTAAAAATTAAAATTAAAATTGAATATTATGATTTTAAAACATGGAAAACAAATTTTTTAAAAGAATTGCCATCTTGATAGTTAAAATATGCTGAACATGATACTAAGAAACTAAGAAAATATAGCATTCTTTACTTGCCATTTTGGTTTTGACTGAGAAATTATTAGAAAAACATTAAAAATCATTGCTTAAAAACACGAAAATGAATATTGTTGTCTAAAAATACGAAAAGCTATTTTTTTAAAAGAATTGCCACCCTTTATTCACCTTGGCAGTTAAAACATGCTGAAATTCAGTAACATTTTTTTTCAAGGTTATAACGAGCATCTAATCATAATAGATTAAGTAAGAAGTCGTTAAGAAAAATGCAAGCAGAACTAAGCAGCTCGTTATTTCAATACAATGCTTTTAAAGGATTCAAGTAAAAAATACATTTCTTGCTATAGATAATTTAAATTAATATGCAAATGAATTTTTGTTCTCCGATAAACAGTAATGTTCTCTGATAGTGTTTATTGTTAAACGATAATTAATATTATGAATGAAAAATAAATTAACTTGATATCTAATAAAAAAAAAAAACCTTAAATTTTTAACGCAGGAATTCCATGCAAGTTAATAAAAGTGGATGTAAAATGTGAATAATTATATAAGCTATCATGAAACCTTGTTTATGCTTTGAAAATCTAAATAATTTTTTATGTTGGATAAATTGTTTTTAAATTAATTTTCATAATTTTTAGTTTATATTTATATGATTCGTTGTATTCAAACTCGAAATTTTTTAATTCAAATTTTAATGTACCATTTTCTCAAAAAAATCTTTAACCTTTAATCTTTATATTTTTATCGCTAAAAATTTTATTTTTTCTCTCTTACAAAATAAGTTATTGACAGGAGAGCACAAAAGCTGTATCCGAATATTTTTTTATTCTAAAATTGTGTATCAAAATTATTTTCCTAGATTTCTAGTAAACTTTAATACTATCCCTGAAAAACACATTTTATCCCCTTACGTTTTCTCACAATTTTATTTACAGCAGATATTATGTCATGATTTGAAAAATACCATGGTTTTTTTTTTCTTTTTATATCTTTTAGAGTGATTTGAAAAATAGTTTTTTTTGCATGTCTTTTGCAAATGCGTGTTACTTTAAATCAAAAACAAAAAAAAATAAAAGATATTAAGAATATGTCATGCTATTTTATCTTTTCTAACATATTTGAAAGAAAAGAATGCCGTGTGTATAATTAAAATAATAATTAACAGCATTATAATTTTTTAAGACATTTAAATATTTTTGCAATGTGTTTATAATAAGTTTTATGATATCATTTTTAATTTTTTCAAATGTTTCAGTTAAGTTCATTTTTTAATAAAATTAATAAATATTCCTAGTTTCATTTCATTTTATCTATTTATTCGAAAAAGTAGCTTTTGTTTTCGGAATAAATATTCAAATAGTAATTTTTGTTAAAGTAACAGTTTTTAATAATAATATGATTCGAACAGTAACTTTTATTTCCCATTATTATATTGCAATAATAAAAACGCACTAAATGATTGTGTATTCTACATATTATGAAAAAAGATGATTTACATTAAAAAACTTTAAAACGCTAATATTTTACCCTTATGATTTAATGAAAAAAAAAATATGGTGATCATATCAATTTATTTCTACTTTTTGTCTTTCAGTAAATAACATTGTAGTCTAAACTTTAAAAATCATTCTGTTATTATCCTAACTTTACCCAGTACAAATAACATCTCTTATTTCATTATTTTATTGCAATAAAAAAAAAAACGCACTGAAGGATTGTATATTATACATATTATGAGAAAAAGATTTATATTAAAAATTTATTATTCTAGCCTAACATTGTAGTCTAAACTTGTAATTACACTAAAATAACATTGCAGTCGAAACTTTTAAAATTATTTTGCTATTATCCTAACTTTACCCAGTACAAATAGTATCTTTTATTTCACAATATTTTATTGCAATAATAAAAAACGCACTGAATGATTGTGTATTATATGTATTGAGAAAAATAAGATTTACATCAAAAAACATTAAAGCGCTTATATTCTAGACACAATTTAATGAAAATAAGTATAGTGATCATATTAATTTTTTTCTACATTTTTGTCTTTCCAGTAAGTAAAATTGAAGTCTAAACTTTAAAAATTATTTTGTTATTGTCTTAACTGTACCATACAAATTAAGACAAATTTAATGTAATCATTTACCATTTTTTACATGTATATAACATTAGAAATATTCTTACCGCCATTAGATGTCCCACCACATAAGAAAACCCAATGGACAATGATTTGCATCCCATCTCAGTCCTCTGAGGATCCATATTAGATAGCACTGTAATCACCACCACCACTGAAGCCATGAACTCCATTCCAAAAGCCTCTGACGCCGCCACTCCAACCGCTGGCTCGGTTGCTCCAAGTCCAGCATTCAACCGCTGGCCCTGGGGGGTCAAGCCGTACAATATTCCTGCTCCTGCAAGACCACCAAGACATTGGGCCAGAACATATGCTGCACTCCTGGCGACACTGATGTGTCTTGTCACCAAAAGGGCCACTGTCACGGCTGGATTCATGTGTCCACCGCTCACCTGTCCAACGCACTGGACAAGAGTAGCCACTGCAAGTCCAAAAGCTAAGGCTACCCTCAGTTCTACAATTGCCATGGTAATCTGGTCATGGTCTGTGGGGGGTGCCTTCCATCTAAGGCACGACCCACATCCCAGCACTGTGAGCAACAAAGTGGCCAGGAATTCTGTCCGTACGGCCTTCCAGAAATGTTGATCTGTCAGTTCTTCCTTGAGAGATAAATCCTGGGGGAGGCTGTCCATGTACCGACGCATGGTCTCGACTGGTGAATAGACGTTGCTGGGAGCAGAGAGCTTTCTGGATTCGGGGATGGAATAGAGATCGTTCGAACTGGCCATAACGGTCCACCCCCGCCTCTTTATTCCGGGAGAAAGCGATTGACAGTCCGCTCCGTGGAAATTCCCGGAGCCTTGTGCGACGTGGATCTGGGATTCTTCTCCCGGAGCTGCCGTTTTCCCGGTTGCTGGGGAAAAATCTCCAGCTTTTTCCCCTGTCAGCAATATTAGATATACCTACGCCGGGAGATGGAAACAAGACTTGTTGAAGTGGGCTGGATTATTTTATGAGTGAGGAAAAGGGTTGTTGAAGATTATAATGACATCATTCTAAAAAAGAAAAAAATAAAATAAAATAAACTTCAAGAAAATGCATTAAAAATATGCCCAGAAAAAATTTTGTTTTAAGTAAAATTGTTTCTGATTAAAATTAATTACGTGAAGAATAGGATATCAATTAAGACATGCATATTAATTTTAAATATACCGTAAAAGTCTGCATAAATATTTTTGCTATAATTTCTAATTATTGAATTTAAAAGTATATTACTGCGTAAAGAAAATATAAAAATAATATAAATTTATTTTGAATCTCTAGTTGTTTCAGAAGTACAGTATGTAAATTTTAATTAAACAGTTTTTAAATAAAAAAAAATTAAAAATACGAAATTTTTTTCTTTTATTCTATTTGCATTTATTACATTTTATGTTTTGTTAAAATATTGCTCTTATAAAAAGTTATTTAAAATTAACTCGGCAAATAATTAAAAATTATTTGCAGATTAGGGCATTAATTAAAACATACATATTAATTTTTAATATACCGTAAAATCTGCATAAATATTTTTGCTAAATTTCTAATTATTGGAATTTAAAAGTATATTACAGCGTAAAGAAAATAAACAAATAAATTTATATTGAATCTCTAGTTGTTTCAAAAGTATAGCCTGTAAACAATTTTTAAATAAAAAAAAAAAAAAAGTTAAAAATGAAATATTAAAAATAACAAAATATTTTTCTTTCGTTGTTTTTGTTTACATTTTATATTTGGTTAAAATATTACTCATATCAAAATTTCAACTATCAAAAATGACTGCTTATTATAAATAATTTTATAAAATAATTAAAAAATGAAAACTTTATTTGTAAATAAACTTTTTGTCACGATTTCTTTTTTTATTTCATTATAAAAAATAGTATACTTCCCACATAATTATTTAACCTTTTGACATCTTGGAATTTTATGATAATTAATTATGTAAAAGTTCTTGTTTGTAGAATAAATTACGAAAAAGGAAAATGCATAAATATCGATTGTATAGCAAATTTTAAAATAAAATAATGCAACAAAACTTTCTCGATATATATGTATTTAAAATTAATTCACTAATGGGTTTGTAAATAATATCAATATTTTTTTTATAATATCGAAAATTAATTTCCTATGAATTACATCAGTAAACATTCTAATAATAGAATTAAAAAGCAACATAAAGACATCCATTTTAAAAACAATTCTGGATATCTGTTTTGTTTAAAAATAAATGTAAAGATTCTACTAAATAAAGATAATTTTTTTAGGCTTGAGTCTACAAACAACAACTTTCAAAAACTGTTAATTGATTAATTTTGATTCTTATTCAAAATGACAGCATTATAGTATCTTAAGAACAGTAAAAGTCTATGATAAAGTAAACACAAGATTTAATCTACAATATTTATACCTAAACTTCCCTTTTCTTTATTTTTTAAACTATTACAAAAATTTATAAAATTGTTAGATTACATAATTTATGGAAAATAATATTTTTTGTTGAGCATGTTTAAAATGAGAAGAATAATCTTCTAATATAAGTTAATTGAGATCTTTTATTATTGGTACATTGACGATAAATTATAAGCAATAATAATAATGGTACGTTGGCGTTAAATTACAAGCACTAATAACAATTTTATCTTGACAATAAATTATAAGCAGTAATAAAAATGGTATCCTGACGATAAATTATAATAATAATAATGATATCTTGACGATAAATTATAAGCAATAATAATAATGGTATCTTGACAAATGATCAGCTGTAATAATAATGGTATCTTGACAAATGATAAGCAGAAATAATACTGGTATCTTGACGATAAATTATAAGTAATAATAATGATACTTTGACGATAAATTATAAGCAGTAATAATAATGGTAGCTTGACAAATGATAAGCTGTAATAATAATGGTATCTTCACAAATGATAAGCAGAAATAATATTGGTATCTTGACGATAAATTATAATTATATATTATATTATAATTAATGATACTTTGACGATAAATTATAAGCAGTAATAATGATACTTTGACGATAAATTATAAGCAGCAATAATAATGGTATCTTGACAAATGATAAGCAGAAATAATACTGGTACTTTGACGATAAATTATAAGCAATAATAATAATATCGATATCTTGACGATAAATTATAAGCAGTAATAATAATGGTATCTTGACAAATGATAAGCAGTAATAATAATGGTATCTTGACAAATGATTAGCAGAAATATTACTGGTACTTTGACGATAAATAATAAGCAATAATAATAATATCGATATCTTGACGATAAATTATAAGCAATAATAATATCGATATCTTGACGATAAATTATAAACAGTAATAATAATGGTATCTTGACGATAAATTATAAGCAGTAATAATAATGGTATCATGACGATAAATTATAAGTAGTAATAATAATGGCATCTTGACAAATGATAAGCAGTAACAATGCTGGTACTTTGAAGATAAATCATAATCAGTAATAATAATATCGATTTCTTGACGATAAATTATAAGCAGTAATAATAATAATATCGATATCTTGACGATAAACTATAAGCAGTAATATAATATCGATATCTTGACGATAAATTATAAGCAGTAATAATAATGGTATCTTGATGATATATTATAAGTAATAATAATGTAATCTTGGAGATAAATTATAAACAATAATACATTTTAAAAATATCAACTTTACGATGGATATTTTACGAAAAAAAAATTCTATTTAAACAGACCCATCATACATATTTGAAAATTTATGAAATTCTTCATCATTAAACATTTTTGAATGTGTTCATTTCAATTTACATGCATTGTATATGACATCTTTTAATTCTTGATTTGAATATAGTTTGTAATTTTATTTTTGCAAAGTATCCGGAGACAACCTTTAGGAAAATAATAAAGAATTTAAAATATTACTATTTAATATAAATACCTCGCAATTCTTACGCCCTGACCTTTCCATTCCTTTTTATTTAAGCGATATTTAAAAAAAAAAAAATCCTCAGTATTTAAAATATCTGGAAAAAAATACAAAACTAGTTTTTGTTAGTTCGTTTATTTAAAAAAATCTGTAGAATGTGAAGGCATATTCATGCAATATATTTTTCTGGTGCGTTTTTTTTTTTTAAATTATGTTTAAATGTTTCACATTCTTTTATGCACATCCATATCCATCGCATACATTTTTGAGTATTTAAAAACATATTTATTTAAATTATTAAAATAAATTAAATAAAAAATTAAATTAATCATTAATCATTATTCAGTAGTTATTTACAATTTTCTTATGCAAAAGAAAATAATTGCATTTCTTAAAAATATCTATTTCTGAATATTTTCTCAGAATTGTCTATTTGCAACAGCCCCGTTTAAATAATTATATAAATAGAATTTTTATACAAATATAAAGAGTTAATTTTTGGCATATTATGTTACTAAACTTTTTTATTTTGTTTTTTTGCTACTTTTGATTTACTATACAAAGAATAAAATTTTTAAAACATTTGATAATCAAAACAGAGCGCTATAAAAATCAAAAGCAATGCTTCCTCTTAACAAAATAAAAATCCCTCCATTCCAATCTTCCTCCCTCCATGTCAAGAAAATTCCCCATCTTGATGCGAGAAATCCCCTACAGCTCTGTCAGTAGATAAAGCCCTTATTTGTACCGGCGGGCGAAAGAGGTGCGGGGGAGGATGTTAGCGGTTCTACTCCGTTTCATGTTGACGATGATGAGGGGGAAGACCACCCCCTCTATCGTTTGTTTTTCTCTCTCCCCTTTAGAGGGGGCTCTGGAGCGTTCATTCGTGCAGACGGTTTTTAGGTTCAGCAAAAGCAGTTTTGATAGAACGCTAATGCATCGTTTGCCTATTGTAAAGCAAGGGGGGAATGTTGAAATCTAATGGCGTTCGTTGCACAAGAGTTTTTGATTTATGGGAATGAAAAATAAACGTGTATTGTTGCTTGACAAGATGAAAGATGGAGTTAGAAAGACGTAATAGCGTTCTAGAATTCGTTCTAATTTGGTGGAAAATTCAGTGGAAGAGGCCAAGATATTTCTAGTTCATTAATGATAGTTCCAGAGAGAAAAAAGATAATATAATAGCATATATGCAATTTATCACAATAGATAAGCATTTATTTATTTGATTGTAATGTGATTTATTAATTTTACAATTGTGCAAATTCTAAAAATTAAAAAAAAAATGTTTGCTTAAGCAATTTATAACGATTTTACTTTAATTATATTATATTTATTAAGTGGTTTATTTATAACAATTTCAATTGTTGTATTTTAATTAATAATTTAATCTTCTTAATATTCTCATTCTATAATAATTCAGAATTCATTTCCTTTTCTTATGTATACATAAGAGTTATATTATTTTTCAAGAAGATATTTTTTGCAAATTAAGTACATAATTATAATTAGCTAGTGAAATAAACTAGAAGCAATTTTTTTTAACATCTAATGTAAATTTGTTTAACATAAGCAATAAAAAAAATAATTTACAAATGTTTCTGTTTTTAGGTTTTTTTAACTTTAATTTTTAAGAGTTTTTCTTAGGAATTTTAGTCAATTTCAAAATTATCTTTGCTTATATATGATATTCTGATGAAACAAATAATTTCTAAATAATGTTTCTAAATAACAATAAATGGCCCTCAACAAAACTATATTTTCTATTTGCATCTGATATATATATTCAATCATCTATATCTATGTATATGTGTTCAAAATATTTTGAGTAAAATCTAGTTGAAAATAATTCCAAACGCAGATTACAAAATAACAAAAGTTTCACTTGTAAACTAGTTAATAATAAGGCAAAAATAATTTGTCAGCATAAATATGTTAAGAAGATTTTGCTTTAAGAAAAAATTGCATAAGATTTCTTCGAATTTACTATTAGTTTACTGCTTTTAAGAATTAATTAAGATACTGTATCATTTGGTACTGTAAGAAAGTAATTCAAAACTCAGATTACAAAATAGCAAAAGTTTCACTTTTAAACTGTCATTTGTAATATAATATATTCATCAGACATGAATGAAATATCGTAAAAAGTTTTAATTTTTAAAAACAGCAAAAATTACAAAAAATGAAAATATTTTCAAAAATTGTCAACATAAATATACTAAGAAGACCTTGCATTAAGAAAAGATTGTATAAAAATTCTTGTGAATTTATTATTAGTTTATGTTTTTTACAAGTTAATTACGATACTGTATCATCTGATATTCATATTTACTCATTTTTTCTTCTGTGTATCTCGTTCATGGTAAAAATTTTATCAATTAAAATTTATTGCTTTTAGATGTCTTAATGTATTTTATATTTTAGTAATAACCATTTACATATGTACACTTAAACATAATTAATTTAGACTAATTTAACATGACCACTTTAATTGTACCTTTAGTAATTAATTAGTACCTTTACATAATATATTTTTGCAAGATTTTATTTAAATGATAATTTGATATAAATGGTTATGACATAATATTTGAAATCAAAATGTCTATGCATTTTAACGTAAGAATTATCCATAAAGTTTAATACTGATTGGGACAAAAATCAATTAATTTATTAATAAAAAGCCAATTAATTGAGAAATACTTTTTATTTAAAATAATGGTAGTTCAGCAGCTATTCATACATTTCTCTAAATGAAATTTCCGTTAACAATTTCATTTAGAAGAGAGATTGCAGTTTATTTCTTGCATTGAAATAAATTTTTCTTAAAGTTAAATTTTCCATACAAATTACGTGAAATTATTAAAAATTAGATTACAGCAATTAATGATGTAAAAATGATACAAAACCATTACATAGAAATAAAACAGCTAATAAAATATCATTTATTTATGTGCAAATATGTTTTCCAACAAAACAATTCCAATCCAGTTTGTAGTTTCCAAAGAGTTCCAATCCGTATTTAAAAGACGTATTTATTTTCTAATGATGAAGTCTAGATTGTTAAAACAATATTTTGCAAATAAACAAATAAATTAAAATTGATTTAAAAATATTGTATGATAAAGGGTATTTATAAGAGAAAATATTTTAAACATCAACATAGCAGTGTAGAATGTAAGAATAAAATAAATTATAAGTAGGAAGAAAAAATATAATATATAAAATTATAAAATTAAAAACATTATATTTTTATTATTATAAAATTAATTACATTATATTATTTTATCTGGTCTTATTCATTTAATTCTTATTGCCTTCTTTGACGGCCAGTCACGTGAGAATGCGTTCGTAGTTATTGCTCCGTCATAGAAATGGGATATTCCCAGATGGCTACTTCCTTTTATGACAAATATGATTGAAAAGTGATAATAAAATATGATTATGTGCATCCTACTGATTACTAAATAATTTTTAGGCCTTTCCTGATAGAATATTTTGACTACTCACAGAGCGTGATAAGCATTAGAGATAAAATCATTTCCTAATTGCCACATTAGGCACTGACGCGTGATGTGTAGGAATGAAACAAAATCGCGAAAGTGACAAAATGCATTATTTTTGTATTCTATCACTAATAATATTTAGTATAAATGAATTATTATAAGTTGGTTACATTGATGTGCAATCAGAAATACCATGGACATCTTGGGGAGGAATGAATTGTACATTGCTGTCATATCTAACATCATTAGGTTTGGTTTGTCGCGATACCGTAATTGTGTTTATTCTTTAGGCCAGGGGTCTCCAAACTTTCCAGCCTTAGGGTCATACTGTTTACCCAGTAAGTACCAAGGACCAAAACCATTTTAATTTTTCTGCCATTATTTATAATTTCTAGACTAGTCGTATCTAGACTAGTTAATTTAGCTTTTCCATTCCTGAAGGATTTTCAGGATAAAAATCGTATGTTTGATTCAGGATATATACATTCCAAACATCGATATACATACATATGCCATACTCTTTACCCCAACATAACTACCGAGGGTAACCGCAGAATGTTCACTACTCTATAATGTTAGTGGGATTCATTTCAATTATTTTTTAGTTGTTTTGATTAAGTTGAATTTTCACGTATTATACTTGTCATTAAGCTTCACCTAGCAAGTCAATAAAACCGAGTTATTATCATTCTGCGTCTTTTTATCCAACTTATTACAGCAACAATAAGCTAGCTATTCGCTGTCTCGGGCCGGATGGATGACATTTGGCGGGCCTTAGTTTGGAGACCCCTGCTTTAGGCTAATTGGATCGGGACCTACAGTTCAACGTGAATTCCGAACCACTCACAAACATCTATGCCACTAACAGGATTCGAATCTGAATCTTGTGGTACTAACATCATTTGGGTACTGGCCCTGAGACTCAACCAACAAATTTTAAACTGCATCATCTTTAGATGTTTATTAGATTGCCTTTTTCGTTTTTTTCGGGGTGAAGGCCTTGCATAACTATAGTCTCTATAACCTATATTTCAAGATTTTTTTAATAACTAATAAAGCTATAAATTCAAAATCGCAAACCTCTACAACTAGTTTCTAACTTTTGCTCCACTCCAATACCATAGGACACACAAACATATTACCGATTTAAGCGGATAATAAATATTGAGGCACAGTTCTTCTCTCTCGAATGCAGGACTGGCAATAAAGACATCATTCCACATCACTCGTTGGCGCGTGATTGGCTCTTTTAACGTTGACGCTGTATCACGAGCTGGTGTGAGATCCTTAGTGAAATTATTAAATCGAAATTTATATTTTATTATAAAATCACACTAAATAATGAATTATTCATTTTCGTAAAAATAATTTATGTAATTAAAATAATTTTTAAATCTGTCAATTTATTCCAAACCATTGCACTTTTGAATTACAAATGAATAATATTAATGGTCAGGCCACAAATTTGGTATAGATTTTATATTTTTTCGTTTGTTTTTAAACTATACGCATTAAAATGATCATAATACACATTTTTCTATACGAAGGAAAAAAAGATTAATATTACACAAATCTCAGAGAAAATTGCATCCTATTATTGTTGAGAATCCGTTGAATAATATGATTGATTTTGATAGATAGGGGAGTGAGTGGCTTGTAGCCTCTGATAACTGAGTGGCCAGAAATTATAAATAATAAATCGACTTATTTTTAAAAAAATCAAAATCGCATTTCTGAAATTACGATTTTGGATGTTAGTTTTATCGTTAGTTATTTAGGTATAAGATAGCCATCTAATGCTTAACCGTATAAAATTGATAAATATTTTAAATAGGTATATAAATCAATAATAAATAATAGATAAATCGATAATTGTAGTCATAATTATGGTAGCTTATAAAATATATAATTTCTAATTCGTTCTATGTAATCATTTAAGTATAGTATTAATTCAGAATTATTCAGATTTATTTTCAAAAATATCACACATTTCTAAAATTACGATTCTGAACGTTAGTTTAATCATTGGTTATTTAGGAATAAAATGGCCATCTTGTGTTGAAGCTTATAAAATAGATAATTATCGTAGATATTTAGATGAACTGATAATAAGTAATTTATAAATCGATAATAGATAATCGATAGCTAATTAATATTAGATAAATCGATAGTTAATAGATAATTATAGTTATATTAGCTAGTAAAATAGATAATTAATTCATTCTTTGTAATTATTTAAATTATTTTTTTACTAATGCAGAATTATTTAGAATTATTTATATTTATTTTCAGAAATATCACACTTGCATTTCTGAAATTACGATTCCGGATATTTGTTTCATAATTCGTTATTTATTTGAAAATAAATAATAGCTAAATCGATAATAGATAATTATAGTTGTAATTATGTTAGTTTATAAAATAGATAATTACCATTTCATTATATTATTTAAGTATAGTATTAATTGAGAATTATTAAGAATTATTCATAATTAATTCAGATTTATTTTCAAAAACATCACACTTGCTTTTCTGAAATTGCGATTCTGGATATTTGTTTCATCATTAGCCATGTTGTGTTTAAGCATTTAAAATAGATAATTATCATAGATATAATAGATCAATCGATAACAAATAATGGACAATCGATAATAGGCAATTATTGTTATATTTATGATAACTTATAAAATAAATAATTACCATTTTATTCTTTGTAATTATTTAAGTACAGGATTAATTAAGAAAACTAATTACTTTCTGCAAAGACGAGATTTCTCAAAATTAATTTCTACATACTGTTCACTTAATTCCTCCGATTTAATCCGCTGGAAGCAGTTTTTTCAATTAATTATGTCAGACGAATAATGGCAATAATAAATAACATAGTTACCCAATTTACAAGTTTAATGAAATTGTGTTAATCTTTCAAAAATATGCTCTATATTTGCTTCGATCTCGTTCTTCTCTTTTAAACATTCATAATTAAAATTGATAAAATAAGACAGAAAATAAAAATCTTGAATAAAAAAATTCAATTAATTATTTTATTTTATTTTTATTCTCTTTTCAATTCTTTGACCAAAATTGAGTTCGTCCAAACAATTGGTAGGGAAACAAATGATTCGGATCGATGAGCCAAAACTCATCATTAAAAGAGCATCCATTCTGAAGAATGCAGAATTTTGTTCTCTTTTTTTTTTTTTTTATTTTGCCCATTATTTTGCCCATTATTTGGGAACTATTATGCGAAATCAATCGTTTATGACGATGTTGTAGCGGCGGGAACATGCATTTTTTTCTGTGGATTAATATGATAAAGAATCACTGTAAAGATGTGGGTTTAAACAATAAATACGCCTACAGTTAAATTTGTGGGAAGATTGCCATGTAATTGCTATAACTTATTTTTTTGATGTCATTTATATTTAGAAAATATGATATAGTATGCGACTAATTCAGAATTACTTAGAATTATTCAAATTTATTTTTAGAAATACATACTTTCATATCTGATATTACGATTCTGGATATTTGTTTCATCATTGGTTATTTAGGTGTAAGATACCTATCTTGTGTTTAAGCTTATAAAACAGATAATTATCGTAGATAGATAAATCGATAATAAATAACATATAAATCGATAATAAATAACAGATAAATCGATAATAAATAACAGATAAATCGAAAATAGATAATTATCATTATAATTATGGTAACTTATAAATAGATAATTACCATTTCATTAAATTATTTAATTATAGTATTAATTCAGAATTATTAAGAATTATTCAGAATTAATTCAGATTTATTTTCAAAAATATTACACTTATATTTCTGAAATTACGATTCTGGGTATTTGTTTCATAATTACCCATCTTGTGTTTAAGCTTATAAAATAAATAATTATCATAGATGGAAAGATAAATTGATAATAAATAATAGATAATTCGATAAAAGTCAGTTATTTTTAAAATTACGGTAACTTATAAAATAGATAATTACCATTTTATTCTTTGTAATTATTTAAGTATAGGACTAATTCGGAAAACTAATTACTTTCAGCAAAGAAGCGATTTCTCAAAATTAATTTCTACATACTGTTCACTTAATTCCTCCAATTTAATCAGGTGGAAGCAGTTTTTTCAATTAATTATGTCAGACGAATAATCGCAATAATAAATAACATAGTTACCCAATTTACAAGTTTAATGAAATTGTGTTAATCTTTCTAAAAAATATGCACTGCATTTGCTTCGATCTTGCTCTTCTCTTTCAAACATTCATAATTAAAATTGATAAAATAAGACAGAAAAAAAAATCTAGAAAAAAAAATTCAATTAATTATTTTATTTTATTTTATTTTTATTCTCTTTCAATTCTTTAACCCAAAATTGGGTTCGTTCAAACAATTGGTAGGGAAACAAATGATTCGGATCGATGAGCCAAAAGCTCATCATTAAAAGAGCATCCATTCTGAAGAATGCAGAATTTTTTTTTTTTTTTTTTCTTTTGCCCATTATTTTGCCCATTATTTGGGAACTATTATGTGAAATCAATCGTTTATGACGATGTTGTAGCGGAGGGAACATGCATTTTTTTCTATGGATTAATATGATAAAGAATCACTGTAAAGATGTGGGTTTAAATCAATAAATACGCTTACAGTTAAATTTGTGGGAAGATTGCAATGTAATTGGTATAACTTATTTTTTTTTGATGTCATAATTTATGTTTAGAAGATATGATATAAGTTATAAAGGTATTGATTGTTTATATATAGTGTTTAGTAAAATATATAATTTTAACATGACTATATTAACCTTAAATGGTTTTTAAAATAACAAAATTAAATTATATACAGGGTGATATATATATAGATTATTATATTATAATTAAATTTCTCTGTTTAAAATGCTGAAAAAAAAAAGAACCACTAGTCACAATGAATTCAAATTTGAACTGAAGATACTTGAAGAAAGGAGAAACGGTACGGTATCAAAACAGTTCCAAAGTATATTAATAGATGGCGATGTAAGCGGCACAAAGAAAGTGAATACGGCTATCAGTGATATTTTGAATCGAAATTACAACGTATATGGCATGAGTTGCACATAAAACCAACTATAGTGTCCAATGTGCTTGATTGTTTCGGTTTTTTGATGGAAAAAATCTTAAGTCATTCAATAGTTGTGACACTGTTAGTGGAAAGCCCATCCACCACGGCAAGGTAATACCAAATTGGATGAGAAAATCGATGTTATGTCGTTACCTCCTTCAACTATCTTCAGTTCAAATTTGAACTCATTACGAAGAGGGGTTCTTTTTTTACAGCATTTTGAAAGTAGGACTTTAATTATAATCTTCCTGTATGTGTTGTTTCTTATCCCACTTGGTCGACAGCAACATCTAGATCAAGGTCATGAATCCGTGAAAACTGACGAGTTATGATAAAGGATAAAAAATGCAACTTCTTTTTGTCCTTGATCTTGCGGCACAAAGACACGGGGCAACCAAAAGGATAAGTACTTTGTACCCTAGCATTAAATAACAAAGTGTTTTTATAATGTGTGTCTAATCCTAAGTGTCCTGCAGTGCGGGACGGGCATTCCGTGAATAGTCTACTCATGGATGGATGAATGGATGGATGGAAAGGGACAACTTCTGTTCTGATGGAGCCCCCTTAGATAGGAGTAATTAACCCATATGAGCTAATCTTTTCATAATCTAAACAAATTTTTAAACATAGAAGTGTTTTTAAAAATGCAAAATGATTTAAAATTTTTTACTCGAAGTTTGTGGCATCATGTTAATCTCATTCATAAATTCTTTTGAACATCCCAATAGAAAATAGATTACCACTTAAAAAATTTAAGAGTTTTCATCAAGAATTTCTCACTTTTGTTACAGAAAAATATCATTAAATGGGTTTCTCGCTCTCCGCAAATATTTTACTTTTCAGAGTACCATTTCGCGTGCTTTGCGTTTCGTTCTACTTTCACCACATGTTTCTTGAAACACTTTTTCTAAAGATCTTGAAGAGCATATCGTGCGAGTTTTTCGCCGTCATATTTTTGGAAACTTTCCTTTTTGGATAGAAACGAATTGAATTAAATCTCAGGATATGCAAAGCCATTTTGTCTTCTCGTAAATTTCTATGTTATTTTTTATTAGAAATGCAAAAGTAACATAATAAGTTAATGCTTGATGGGTTTTGTTTGAAGCTTAAACATAAATAAATTACTCAAAATATCTAAAGATGAAAACAAAAAAAGTTGTGAATCCACAAAATGTAATTAAATAACCTTAAATCAAAATTTCAAATATAGAGAATCAAATTTCCTACTTGTTGCCTAACTTACATTTATTTAAAATTTCAAAATTGACAATAATGCATTCTTGCATCATTTTGCATTTTATTTGCATTAATTACATAGCTTTTAAATATTTTTCAGTTAACTTTGAATATTTTATTCTTAGATCATATTGTATAGTTAGTTTTATACAAAAATATTTATCATAAATGGTAAAGGCATTTAATCTTAAATTAAGGGAAAAAAGATTTTAAAACTAAACAAATGCAAACAATAATTCCTTAAATCAATAAATTCCCATTTTTGTATGTTTTCTGGCATCTCAGACATGTCAGTATGCGTTTGAATGTGTTAATATGTCACATGTTTACTATGCTAAATATGTTTTTAGTATTTGTAGTAGGTTTTTATTATGTTTAGTAGTTCCTGACATTGTTTAGAAGTTTAATTTGTTTTTTTGACATTAGTATGTTTTAGCATTAGTATGTTTATATGTTAGTATGTTTTAGCATTAGTATGTTTCTATGTTAGTATGTTTTAGCATTAGTATGTTTATATGTTAGTATGTTTTTAGTTTAGTAAATTGTATTAGTATATTTTTGTTTAGAAGTTTAATATGTTTTTGACATTAGTATGTTTAAGTATTAGTATGTTTACATGTTAATGTGCGTTTTTTAGTATGTTTTTTATAGTTTTTTTTAGAAGTTTATTATGTTTTTATTTAGAAGTTTAATATGTTTTTTGACATTAGTATGTTTTAGTATTAGTATGTTTACATGTTAATGTTTTTTTAATATGTTTGGGTTTGATGTTTTTGACGTTTAGAAGTTTACTATGTTTTTGACATTAACGTGTTTTGGTATTATATGTTAGTATGTTTTTATTTAGGTATGTTTTTTTAATATGTTTAGTATGTTTTTTTTACCATTGAAGTACATTAAATATTCGAATAAAAATTAAGTAACAGCAATTTTTATTAAAGTAAATTTAAAAATTATCTATGAAAATTAATAGATTATTTAATAGGCTTCATTTTCAATATCATAAATCAATAAAAAAATGAAGACGTATGCTATTAAATAAACTATATTTTTACGTTCACTCTGTGGCTAAAGAAATATACATTTCATTTTTAAAAAGAAGTTCACGGGAGAAAGTTTGAAGTCGTAAAAGTTTGAGAAAGATTTTGCAAACCATGATACATAAGTTTCTTTTGAAAGTGCAAAAAAGAAATAATTTATCAGCCGGATACAGGAAGAAGAAAATTTTTCACTAACAAGGAAAAAAATATTTTCATTTTTTTTTTTTTTTAAGAATTCCCTGATAGATTTACCATAATGAATGAAATACTTTTTTACACACGTAAAGAATTTTTACGTATTTGTTGAATTTCTGATAAAACTGAAATTTGTAAAGGAAAAAAAACTGTATGAAGTATTCTAGTGTACAACTTATTAAACAAGAGTTTATGTACATATCAGCATTTTAAAGGGAAAGGAGAAGACATCAAAACTAAACTCTGTATCTAAAATAGTTATCATTTACATTAGGTGCATTTTAAATTGCTCGTTTTAAATGGGATCGATGAATAATTTGATAAGAGACTAAACTTCATCAAAGATTCATTAAAATACAACATTGTATAAACGGCAATATTTTTTAATTTTATTTTTTTGAAGATTTCATGGCTCTCATAAGTGAGTGGATAAAACTTTCAAAAAAAAAATAAATAAAAATGCTATAATCCTTAAATTTCAAAAAAAATGAAAGAATTTTTATACGATTATAATTTTATTTTGAATACAGCCACTAATAAAATTATTTCATTGTTTAATTATTGCTGTTTAAAAATTAAAATGTAGACAAATGCAAAAGAAACCTACCTAGAAAAATCAATGAACATTAAGATATTTTAGAATAAATCTTTTTAAGCATAAATTAAAGATTTCTGTGTCTGTATTTTCTGAAACTTTAAAATTTTAACATTTAGAAGTTCATTATTTTCTTTGAATTTTTTTATTTGTTACATAAGCAAAAATTATGAAAAATGTTTCCTTATTTATTTTTTAATGCAGTTAAAATCTTATTTTTTTTATCTTTAAATTGTTCTTTAAACTCTTTTTCTACAAAATCGTCTGCAGGAGAATTACGAATAAAGAATGACGTCAGAGTTCTTAAATTGTTTTTATTCAAATTCGATTTATTTTATTCGATTCGTAATTCATATTTAATTATTTTCTTATTCATTAATTTTTTTTCAAAAATAAATAAATATTCTATGTATAAGTTAAGAGATTTGTGGGTCCGTTTGTAATTTCTAAATTTTTAAAATTTTAAATTTAGAAATTCGATTATTTTCTATGAATTTATTATTTTTATTTGATGCATGAATAAAAATAAAATTTTTTATAATTTCTGTTTATTTTTTTAATGTAATAAAAATATCATTTTTTAACTTTAAATTGCACTTTAAACTCTTCTACAAAATCGTCTGCAGGAGAATTGCATATAAAGAATGGCATCAGAGTTCTTAACGCGTTTCTATTCAAATTTGTGATACGTAATACACATTTAATTAGTTTCTTATTCTTTAATATTTTCAAAAATAAACAATACATAAGCAGTTGAGTGAAAGAGATTAAAAGTTGTTTTTAAAAATGCTCCTGAAATTAAAAGGGTAAGTTCTAGATGTTTTTATGATTGTGTTCTTTTTTTTCCTATATATGCTATGCTATTATAAATTGCTATTCTTTAAAATGTACTTTATTCTAAATTTCTTTATATTTATAATCACCTTTTATTTTACAGTAACGAAATAAATAAAATACTTGTGTGAGTTATTTTTATGTAGGCAAACTGTTGATAAATTAGAAGTAGATACAGAAATTATTATTTTTCAATTAAAAAATTCTCTTGCATGTTTACAACTACGTTTTACTATAGAATAAAATTTAACTTTTACTTTATAGAGATAATATTGACTTTTATGTTATCGATTAATATACAACAATTTAAATGGAGAACCAAATGATTACTGTCTTCATTCATTATATTTTCTTGATATTGCCTATCAAATATTAATTATCCTTGAAGCTCTATGTTTTAAAAAATATTATTATTTGTTGTATTAAAATTATAATATTAAAATATCATAAAACTTAAATTTTTTTAACGAAAATTATATTATCGGATCTCTTCTCGACTTGAATAACAGCATTTTATATTAATATGTTGTAATGTGCAGGTTGGAAACCCGATTGTAACTGGGTGTGCTTGGGTTGACACACTTGAGGAACAGGTTGGAGAACTCAGTTTTATTTATGCATGAACAAACATACATAATTTAACAAATTTAAAGAACAGATAATTATAGATTCGGGGAAGAAGTGCACGTCTAAGCCGAAAACCCGATACTCAACTATGCGTAGGGTGGAAGAAATATACTTCCTCTCAGGGTGAGAATCTGTAGACCAACTAATGCCCAGAGATGCACTAAATATATATCCTCTTGATCGAGAACCATAACCTCTTGATCGCTTGACCTCTGAGATCAACTGAACCATTTCTCCTGAACGCTACAGGAGGCGCTGTTAACAGTGTGTAGGTTTGGTTTGTAGATTTACTGTCCTTTTTGCACACTTTGGCTAATTAGACTGGCAACTACAGTTTAACGTGGATTCCGAACCACTAACAAATATTCATACCATCACCAGGATTCGCGACAATGTGTAGGAGAAAGCATGGTTACTATGTTAATATGTTCAGAATTCTCTGCATTTTTTCCACTTTTTATTGTTTAATTTTAATTTTACCAAAGTACTTTCAATGAAACTGGACAACGTCGAATCATATCAGTCGATCCATTAATATCAAATATTATATATCCATGAATGTCGCTCAATAATTTATTTATTACTTTATTTTCATACCTTTTTTAATGCCACTTGTTTTCATTCTTGAAAGTTTATTTTGCGAAAATATTTTTGTTTTCTCTAAATATATCTCAACTCTCGCAAATAAATGACAATTGGTTTTCAAAAACCTTTTTTTTTTCCTTTATAAATCCAGTAAATACTTCTAAATCGCTATTTTTTAAATCGCTCTAACTAGTATTTTCGAGTGTTTTTCTTGTTATAAAGTACTTTCAAAAAAGGAAATCGGATTGAAAACGAGTGGGAAGTGCATCTATGCTTAGTCATTTTGAAAAGCGGTTTATTCTGATAAAATTAGAAAAAAATCCAAGATTAAGCATTGTAGAATTTTATTACTCAACATTACTTTAAGGACTTTAATAATTTCATTGATTAAAAGTCCTTATTTAAGACCTTATACAAAGTAAAACTTATTCTTGAAGGCCAACGGAATATTAATTAATGTAGTTCTAAATATGATTGATTTAATTAAAAGTTGATATTCATTTATTGAACAAACATTTCATTTTTTTCTTTTTTAAAATAAATTTTTTTAAAAGAAAAATTTATTGTTTGCTTCAGAAATAGGAATAATGGATTATTCATAAATTTAGATCTAAATAATATTGATTTAATTAAAAGTTGATTTTAATTTTTAATTAAATAGCATTGATTTAATTAAAAGTTGATTTTAATTTTTAATTTAAAAAGAAAAATTAAATTGTTTGCTTGAGTAATAGGGATAAGGTATTATTCATTAATTTAGATCTAAATAGGACTGAATTAGTCATTAATTTAGGATTAATTTAATAAAAGTTGATATTCGTTTTTATTTTAAAAAGAAAAACTAAATTATTTCCATCAAAAAGGTATAATACATGCACATAAAATCACAGATAACACAGAAAAAAATCACAGAAAATCACAGATAAGGTTTGTCACTCTACGGTCATCTTGTGCACACAAAGGGCTAAACAGACCGGGACCTACAGTTTAAAGTCGATTCCGAACCACTCACAAACACCCATGCCACCTTCAGGATTCGAATCTGAAGCCTGTGATGCCAAGGGCCAGAGCGCTAGCCACTTGAACACCAGACCGCGGTACCCACAGAATATGTTTAATAAAAATAAAAAACATTTTAAAAGAGTATT
Source organism: Caerostris extrusa (assembly GCA_021605095.1). Classification (NCBI taxonomy): domain Eukaryota; kingdom Metazoa; phylum Arthropoda; class Arachnida; order Araneae; family Araneidae; genus Caerostris; species Caerostris extrusa. The sequence goes on from BPLR01010826.1 coordinate 143,941, forward strand.
TATTTATGTGTAATAAACAATTAGATATATAAAAAATATATTATCCTTTTTTTTTTTCGATAGAATGAAATATCGAACATTTGTCTCAGATAATTTCTAATTTAAATACAAACATTTTATTTTAGACATTCTACTATGTGCTAATCTACATACTTAAGTTACATTACAATTCTCCGGCACGAAAAACACAATTTTACAAACTGGAAATAATTATCAGAGCTATAATTATCGTCAACTTTTAAATACACCAAATTACTTCCACGCTAAATTTCTCCATCTTCAAACAAAATTAAACACTCACTATCTATCTCGCCATCACTTTTTTTTATCTGCTTTATTTCCAAGATGCATTCCGATGGCGGAGCGAGACAAAGTTAGCGGATCCTTTTAATTAAAACGGCCCCGCGAATGTGCGACTAAATCACAAAAGCTGGTCGACGGCGCCCTTATTAAAACAAAAGGGGAGCCCCTTTCCCGGCAAAATTAATTAGATCTCGGGCTCTCCGAAATGCGGGCCATTCTTTTGGAGCGGCAAAGGAACGCGAGGAATGTTGGAGGCTTGGGACGAATGCATGGAAATTGGGATCTAGTTTATTGTCCTTCTCTAATTAGTTCTGTACTGTTGCCCGGAGAGGTAATCAGAGAGAGGAGAGAACAGAGCGCACAATTTTGTATTTGAAATTAAAACATTAATAAAACTAGTTATTACTGGTGTTAAAAATGAAAGGTTTTCCCCTGATGATTGTTGTAGATTTTATTTTCGATACAGCGATCTTATCAAAATTTAAAAAAATATGTTCAAATATTTTATTTACATATAATTTTAAGAATAATCATTGTCGCAAAATTCTATCTTTTATATAAGTGTGTACGATAATTTTAAATGAAACTGCAACAACTATTTACAAAAATTCCAATAAAAATAATAAGACTGGTTTCTATTGTTACTCGAGTCCATAGCATATATTCAAGCTACACGTGCCCCTTGTGTAGTGCTAAATGAGTAACGTCGGTGCAGCTCTTGCTTATGGCCTAAAGGTTAACTGTCTCTGTATTGTCAGCTGCATTAGAAAAAAAATATATAATCATGTACAATAATTTTAGATTCAAACACTACATACAAAAATTCCATTAAAAAGTAGTTTCTGAAGTAGCCGTAAAATTTTATATTAGTAGTAGTTGTTTTTACAAAGTTAAATATTTTACAGTTTAAAGATATTTTATATTAAATTAACTTCATTTGGCGCAACAGCTCCATGGTGGGCCAAGACAGTGTGCCTATTGCCAATTTCGTGACAGAGGTTTCATTTTTACGGGATACGGTTGTCAGCCCTACTGCCAAAGCTCTACAGTCATATTAGACCAGAACCTACGGTTTAAAGGGGATTACGAACCACTCACAAACATCCATACCACCTCCATGATTCGAACTTACAGCCTGTGATACCAAAGGCCAGAGCGCTAACCACCTGGCCACGGAAACCACAGTATACGTTTTATAAAAAAAAAGACAAATTTTATGTGCAATAAACAATTATATATATAAAAATATACTATCACTTTTTATTTCGATGGCATGAAATATCGAACATTTGCCTCAGATAATTTACAATTTAAATGCAAACATTATTCTTATTTCAGACATTCAATTATATACTATTTCACCTATTTAAGTTATGTAACAATTCTTAAGAGTGAAAAAGCACAATTTTACAAACTGAAAATAATTATCACATATATAATTATCTACAACTGTTTAAATACACCAAATTATTTCCACGCTACATTTCTCCATCTTCAAACAAAATTAAACACTCTCTCTCTGCCTAACCGTTACTTTTTTATCTGCTTTATTTCCAAGATGCATTCCAACGTCGGAGCGAGACACCGTTAGCGGATCCCTTTTAATTAAAACGGTCCCGCGAATGTGCGACTAAATCACAAAAGCTGGTCGACGGGGCTCTTATTAAAACAAAGGGGTGTCCCTTTCCCGGCAAAACTAATTAGATCTCGGGCTCTCCGAAATGCGGGGCCATTCTTTTGGAGCGACAAGAACGCGAGGAATGTCGGAGTCTTGGGACGAATGCATGGAAATTGGGATCTAGTTTATTGTCCTTCTCTAATTAGTTCTGTACTGTTGCCCGGAGAGGTAATCAAAAAGAGGCGAGAAGAGAGTGCACGATCTTGCATTAAAATGAACGAAATTAAAAACATAAATAAAACGAGTTATTACTGGTGTTAAAGATAAAAGGTTTTTTTCCCTACTGATCAAAATTTTAAAAAATATATTGAAATACATTAGTCATATATAAATATTTTAAGAATAATCACTGTGTCAAAAGTTTTGTATATAACCGTGTACGATAATTGTAAATATAACTGCAACAACTACTTACGAAAATTCCATTAAAAAAAATAGTAAATCTGGTTTCTGAAACAATTGTAATATTGTACAAAGTATAGTAGTGCTAGGTGTTTTTTTTTTTTTTTTTTGCAAAGATGGATATTTTATAGTAAATTAACAAGTTTTCATTTGCGCAACAACCCTATGGTGGGCCAATGCATCTGCCTACTGGCAGATTTCGAAATAGGAGAAGGTTTTTCTTTTATGGGGTAGGGTTGTTAGCCCTACGCAAAACTCTCTACAGTCATATTGTTTACACAGGGCCTATTGTTTAAAGTGGATTCCGATCCACTCACAAACGTCCATGCCACATTCCAATATTCGAAACTGAAGTATGTGATACCAAAAGCCAGAGCGCTAGCCACTTGGTCACCAGGCTGCAAAAACACGTATTCATATATGTGTAATAAGCAATTATATATAAGAAAATATACTAGCACTGTTTTTTTCGATAGCATGAAATATTGAATATTTGTCTCAGCTAATTTACAATTTAAATGCAAACATTATCTTTATTTTTGACATGCAATTATGTGCTATGTTACATACTTAAGTTACATTACAATACTTAAGCATGAAAAAACACAATTTTACAAACTGAAAATAATCATCACAGATATAATTATCTTCAACTTTTTAAATACCCCAAATTATTTCCACGCTACATTTCTCCATCTTCAAACAAAATTAAACACTCGTTCTCTGTCTAACCGTTACTTTTTTTTTTATCAACTTTATATCCAAGATGCATTCCAACGTCGGAGCGAGATACTTTTAGCGGTTAGCTGATCACTTTTAATTAAAACGGCCCCACGAATGCGCGACTAAATCACAAAAGCTGGTCGACGGGGCTCTTATTAAAACAAAAGGTGGGGGAGCCTCTTTCTCTGCAAAACTAATTAGATCTCGGGCTCTCTGAAATGTGGGCCATTCTTTTGCAGCAAGGAGGAACGCGAGGAATGTTGGGGGCTTGGGACGAATGCATGGAAATTGGGATCTAGTTTATTGTCCTGCTCTAATTAGTTCTGTACTGTTGCCGGAGAGGTAATCGAAGATGCGAGAAGGGAGCGCACGATCTTGTATTTGAAATTAAAAACATAAACAAAACTAGTTATTACTGGTATTAAAGATAAACTGTTTTTTTTTCCCTAATGATTGTTATAGATTTAATTTGGGGACAGAAATCTTATCAAAATTTAAAAATATATTCAAACATATTAGTCACTTATAAATATTTTAAGAATAAATACTGTTCCAAAATTCCAGCTTTATATAACCATGCACCATAATTTTAAATGCAAACGCTATTTACAAAAATTCCATTAAAATTAGTTTCTGTAATAAGTGTAATATTTTACAAAAATATTACATATTAGTAGTATTTTTTTTTTTTCATAGATAGATCATTTAATTTATAGTAAATTAACAAATTTTCTTCATTGGAGAAACGGCCCCATGGTGTACCAAGGCCGTCTGCCTACCGGCAGATTTCAAAACAAGAGAAGTGTTTCTTTTTAATAGGGTTTAATAGGGTTGTCAGCCCTGCGCTCAACACTCTAAAGTCATATTAGACCAACTCAGACGGTTTTAATTTTATTCTGAACCATTAAAAACATCCATGTGAAAGGCGGGACTCGAACCCGAAACTTATGACACCAAGCGTCAGAGTGCTAGTCATCATCAGGGCCCTTAATAAGTCTTCTCCATTGGTAGAACAGACCCATTGTGGGATAAAGCCGTCCACCTACTGGCAGATTTATAGACAGGAGATGTTTCCTTTTAAGGCGGAAGGTTGTCAGCCCTATTCCCAACGCTCTACAGCCATATTAGACAGAGGCCTATGGTTTAAAGTAGCTTCCGAACCACTCACAAACATCCATGTCACCTCCAGGATTCGAACCTGGAGCCTGTGATACTAAAGGCCAGAAAGCTAGCCACTTGGTCAGCAGGCAGCGGAAAACCACAGAATATGTTTAATAAAAAATGGCAAATTTTAAAAACTTACTTATGTGTAATAAACAATTATATATAAGGAAATGTGCTATCATTTTTTTTCGATAACATGAACTATCTAACATAGGTTCTCAGATAATTTACCATTTAAAGATCAGAGATATAATTATCTTCGATTTTTTTAAATACTCCAAATTATTTCCATGCTAAATTTCTATCTTCAAGCAAAATTAAACACTCACTCTGTGCTGAGCCATCACTTTTTTATCTGCTTTATTTCCAGATGCATTCCGATAGCGGAGCGAGACACCGTTAGCGGATTGCTTTCAATTAAAACGGCCCCTGCGAATGTGCCACTAAATTACGAAAGCTGGTCGGCGTGGCTCTTATTAAAACAAAAGTGGAGCCTCTTTCTCGGCAAAAAATTAGAACTCGGGCACTCCGAAATGCGGGCCATTCTTTTGCAGCGGAAAGGAGGAACGCGAGGAATGTTGGAGGCTTGGGACAAATGCAAGAAAATTGGGATCTAGTTTATTGTCCTTCTCTAATTAGTTCTGTATTGTTGCCCCGAGAGGTAATGATGGTGAGGCGACAAGAGATCGCACAAACTTGCATTAAAATGAATGAAATTAAACACATAAACAAAATTAGTTATTACTGGTGTTAAAAATAAAAGGTTTTTTTTCCCCCTAATGATCAAAATTTTAAAAATATATTGAAACATTAGTCATAAAAAAATATTTTAAGAATAATCACTGTCGCAAACTTCTAACTTTATATAACCGTGTATGATAATTGTAAATGCAACTGCAACAAATAAATACAAAAATTCCATTAAAAAATAATAAATCTGGTTTCTGAAATAACTAATATTTTATAAAGATATTTTATAGTAGTGGTAGTTGTTTATTTTGCAAAGATAGATATTTTATAGTAAATTAACAAGTTTTCTTCATTTGTGCAACAACTCTATGGCGGTCAAGGCCGTCTGCCTACTGGTAGATTTCGAAACAGAAGTTTTTCTTTTTATGGGTTAGGATTGTTAGCCCTACGCCCAACTCTCTACAATCATATTAGACAGGGGCCTATTGTTTAAAGTGGATTCCGAACCACTCATAAACATCCATGCCACATTCCAGCATTCGAAACTGAAGCCTGTGATACCAAAAGCCAGAGCGCTAGCCACTTGGTCACCAGGCTGCAAAAACAGAAATTTTAAAAACTTATTCGTATATGTGTAATAAGCAATTATATACAAGAAAATATACTAGCACTGTTTTTTTTGATAGCATGACATATTGAATATCTGTCTCAGCTAATTTACAATTTAAATGCAAACATTATCTTTTTTTTTTGACATGCAATTATGTGCTATGTTACATACTTAAGTTACATTACAATACTTAAGCATGAAAAACAATTTTACAAACTAAAAATAATTATCAGATATATAATTATCTTCAACTTTTTAAATACACCAAATTATTTCCACGCTACATTTCTCCATCTTCAAACAAAAATTAAACACTCACTCTCTGCCTAACCGTTTCTTTTTTTATCCACTTTATATCCAAGATGCATTCCGATTTCGGAGCGAGACACCGTTAGCGGATCGCTTTTAATTAAAACGGTCCCGCGAATGTGCGACTAAATCACAAAAGCTGGTCGGCGTGGCTCTTATTAAAACAAAAGGGAAGCCTCTTTCCGGGCAGAACTAATTAGATCTCGGGCTCTCCGAAACGCGGGCCATTCTTTTGCAGCGGTAAAGAAAGCGAGGAATGTTGGGGGGCTTGGGACAAATGCACGAAAATTGGGATTTAGTTTATTGTCCTGCTCTAATTAGTTCTGTACTGTTGCCCGGAGAGGTAATCAAGGAGAGGCGAGAAGAAAGCTCACAATCTTGCATTAAAATTAAACGAAATTAAAAATATAAGCAAAACTAGTTATTACTGGTATTAAAGATAAGATGTTTTTCCCTCTAATGATTATTGTAGATCTAAATTTTGGATCTTATCAAAATTTAAAAAAAAGAAGTATTCAAAGTATATAAATATTTTAAGAATAATCATTGTCGCAAAATTCTAGCTTTATATAACCATGTGCGATAATTTTAAACGCAACTGCAACAACTACTTACAAAAGTTCTATTAAAAAGTTTTAAAAGTCTAGTTTCTGAAATAACTAACATTTTACAAAGTTATTTTATAATGCTAGGAAGTTTTTTTTTTTTTTTTTTTTTTGCTAAGATATATATTTTATAGTAAATTAACAAGTCTTCTTCATTGGCGCAACAGCCCTATGGTGGGCCAAGGTCGTCTTCCCTACGGGCAGATTTCGAAACATGAGTTTTTCTTTTTAAGGGGTAGGGTTGTTAGCCCTACGCCTAACAGTAATAATCTTTCTTACGGTTGTGGAAACGGCTGTATATCTAAAACATTTTACTTTTGAACTGTAACCGTACTTGAGTGTGAGAACTTTTCCCCACTTCATTGTTGGTAGTCACTCGTGGTAGTTTGGTTTGTCGCTCTATGGTCATCTTGTGCACACGAGGGCTAAACAGACCGGGACCTACAGTTTAACGTGTATTCCGAATCACTCACAAACATCCCTGACACCGCTGGAACTCGCACCTTGTTGTACCGAGCGTCTGAGCGCTCTCCACTCGGCCGTCAGGCCCCATGTAGCGTTGAACACTCTTTGCTATTATTATAACGTGCTTTCGACTATTTCCTATGAAAAAAAAAGGTAATTATAAATATATGCGACTCATTGTCGCAAAATATGTAAATATATGTAGGAAAGAATAGAAAAGAAGAGTCAATGCATTTTGCGAATGATTTTCATCAAAACTGCCATGTATTAATTCATGTTTTATTTTAAAGAAAACATTATGAAATATTAAAAGTTAAGGAATTTTGTAATTTTGACTGGAAATATAAAACAAAATAATGTTATTTATAATTTCCAATAATTTTCATTTACTGAACAAAATACATCTCACATTTAACAAATAAGCTCATAAAATGTATAACACTTTTTCCCTTGATTATTTGTCCAAAACATCAATACTGAAATACCTTCGTTCATTGCGTCTCATAATGATGCTATTTAATATACTTCGGAAGGAAAAAAAAAAAAAGCAAAAGTTATAAAAATCAACCTATCTTCCCGAAATCGTAAAAATGAAAACTCAGCCCTAACGACCGCCCACGGTGAATAGAGAGTCATTAGACGAACGAATCCTCTTCCGAAGAATTCCGATCTATTGCACAAAAAGTTCCGGGACTCGTAATGACCAGAGACTCGCTTTTAACGAGCCAATTCGTCGACATTAGTTGGAAGACGCCGCCAAACGTGATTCTCGCGAGTTCAAAAGTTTGGAAAAGAACCTACTTCGTTTGTGAGAAGACTCTCTTCAAGGACCGAGTTCTGGATAGCTTCAATTTCGACATTTATTTTTGCGAGTTCTTTTTCGTTTAAAATAAAAAGGCTTATATTAGAAATTTTTTGCATGTCTTGTTAGTATTTTAAGTAGAAGTTTTTACTTTATTCGATATACGAAGCATTCTCATTTTTTTTTTTTTTTTTATGTTCATAATAAGTAAGGTCTTTTCTTTTCAATTTTGTCCTGTAATGAATTTTAAAAATCATACTTAACTTTTAATACAATAAAATAATTTTATATGCATAATCTTTTTCAATGGTGCAATAGCCCCATGCTGGACCAAGGCCTTCTGCCTACTAACAAATTCCTAAACATAAGAAGTTTTCTTTTGCAGGGTGGGATTGTCAGCCCAACGTCCAACAGTCCTATTAGCCCGTTGACTACAGTTTTAAATGGGGATTTCGAACCACTACAAAATCCTTGACACAGCCGTTACTCGAACTCTGAGGCACCGAGTACCAGAGCGTTAGCCATTCGGCCATCAGGCAGCCCATTCAAGAAGTAGCAATTGTTTTAATTTCGAGAACCTAAAAATTTTAAGGGTTATGTTACACAGTCACATCTTTTTCCATTGGTTTTAATTATTATTTGCGTTTATTTATTAATCTTTCATTACTATATAATTTTAAAAAGCTACATAATTGTGGAAACATTTCATCAAAAGCAGTGGGGAAGCGGAAAATTAAAAAAAAAAATCACAAAAATTCAAATGACCATAATCCACTAGAATTGACACATGTAACGTTTTTATTTGATAAATTCTTTTTTATTCAATATAGCAGTTACATAAATTTTTATAATAGAGACTTTTTGCATATCGTATTTTGGACGTCCGTTAGCTTTTTCTCCCTAGCGCGCATGCTCATAGGAAAAATTATTACAGATAATACGCATGCGCAATTTCCTATGAGCATGCGCCCTGGGGAGAAAAGCTAACGGACGTCCAAAATACGGTATGCAAAAACTCTCTAATATTTTGCCTTTTAACCCCTTAAAAAATTTGAATTTCAATAGATACATAGCAACTACTATTCCAGCTCAAAGAATGCATTCATTGCTAAAACTAATTTACACTTCTTTCGATAAGGGTCAGAATAAGTAAAATTTAGTGTTTCGTTTAAAAATTCGGAAAATTTTTGAAACATTTGGATTAACAAGTTATTTAACAAACCTCGGAAGAGGATTTATCCTCCCAGCTGGCAATCAATATAGCCAATATTATTCGGGAGCCCCACGATATTTGACTTTTTGGTACACTTCAGGGCATACGACAACAACATTTTATTAGAATTTTTTTAGTTATTTATTACAAAACGCCTACTCAAAATATGTTTTGATAAACTGATGCATATTTTTTACAGCATGATATAAAATACAGATAATAATATTCAGATTTCGGTAATATTCTATAAAAAGCATGAATTTTAATTTGCTTTTTAATTTAATATGAATAATATGCGAGTATTTATCTTTTATTGTTTAAAATCTAGTAATGTATAATAAACATCCTTAAAAAATCATATCTGTAATTTGAAGCCATTTAAAAGATTAGAATAAAAGTTGAAATAAAATTCTAATAAAACTTAAAATGTTCTTATAAAATTTTTGCGTATGATGGAAGATTTTATTTAATTTTTTTTTCTCAACTGGTGTATCAGCATTTTTTTAATCTTTCTGTAGCTATTAATCCATGAAGCATTTATCTGATTATCAGAATTCTATTTATAAAAAATCGTCAACTCTAGTACAGAAAATATATTCTTTTCTTTTTGACAAAAATAAGTAGAACAAAATTATCATTATTGAAAATTATCAAATGTGCAAAAGATCCTATATGCTTTTTTCATTCTAATATTGCAAAAATTAGCAACAATATCTAATCTGAGATTACAGACCACCCTGTAAAGGATATCAACTATCCAGAAATTACATAAACAGTTTTGAAAACTTGCCGGTTTTAAAATTAGTACTTGTTTATCCGAAAAAGAAAAACTTTGCAAATCAATCTTGTCTGTTGTTGAAGAAATACGATTCGCAAACATTTTTCTTAAAAACAGTGCTTTTCAAACTTCGAATCTAATTATACGCTGCGTGACTCTTCCTATTCGCCTCCATTCTACAATCCTTTTGAGATTCAAGCGATATTAAGTTTTCGTATCGAAATTCGATTCCAGGCACAGTGCATTCTAAAGAAATTTTTGAACTCTTTTTTTTTTTTTCTTTTAAGAAGCAACGTTGAATGTAATTAACTTTATTGAAAATCAATGTCCTGTTTATTTGAATGCACGTCCCGGTGGATATCCTAAATGAATAAATACAAAACAGAAGAAGACGATGCATCATTCAAGTTTGTTTCTCTTTACAGAAAAAGATAGAAATAGTTTCTTTAATTTTATCGGTTTTTTTTTTGCAGCAATAATTAGGAAAGAATTACGATTTTCAGAAAATGTATCTATTTTTAAATGAAATTATTTTCTAATTAATTACTATGATTTGCTAGAGTTAAAAAGGTATTGAGATCGAAGTTATTTTGAAATATGCTGACTATATACAACAACAAAACAGTAGTATGTAACCCTCCATGTAATTTAAATATCATTTGTTTCAGTAATAAAGTTGCAATACAAAACAAATTAAGATGATACATTATTCTAGTTTGTTTTATATTTGTTTCTATTTACATAAAAGGTAGAAATATTTTCTAATTCTATCGCTTTTATTATGAAAAATTGAATTTCTAATTATATCGCAATAATTATGAAAAATTGCTATTTTTCAAAATTATTTCAATTTTTAAATGAAATTGTATTTTAATTAATTACTATTTTTGCAGCTTGTTAAAAAAATATTGAGTTGAAATTTTTAAACACTCTGATTATATACAACAGCAAAATAAAGCCCTCCATGGTAGTTTAAATAACATCTGTTTCAGTAATAAAACTGCAATAAGCAATACAAAACAGATGAACACGATGCATCATTCTATTTTGATTTAAATTTGTTTCTATTTACAAAAAATGATAGAAATAGTTTCTTTAATTTTATCGCGTTTTTTGCTTTTGAAATATTTCTGAAAATAGCAATTATTTCATAATTACTATCTTCAGAAATATTTCAAAAATGAAATTGGTTTCTAATTATTATTTTTTTGCTGGAGCTTGTTAAAAAATATTGAGATAGAAGTCATTTTGAAACACGCTGATTATATACGACAACAAAATAAAGCCATCCATGTAGTAAGAATATATCAGTAATAAAGCTGCAATAAATTTGGAGATGCATATTGATGTAGTAATGGATAGATATAAAATGAGTTATTTTTCGCATATAAAAAATAGAGTCTTCATAATGAATAATACAGCTTTCATTTTTAGAGCAAATTGTCTTAGGTGCTTTTACCTCAAAAAACAATCCGCTAAACTAAAAAATTTCGTATAAAATATTTCTTACCTTTCTAATCCAACGAACCATTGGTGAAATATTCAAAGTTTGGGATGCAATCAATTCAAATATATTCGCAATGCTTTATCCTAATTTTTTTATTGGACCCATTATAAATAACAATATAGAGATACATAAATATAATGTTAGAAACGCAGACACAAAAGCAGTGTCTTCCACGCTTGACTACCAGCAATGAAGTGCGGGAGAAAAGTTCTTACGCAAAGTACGGTTATAGTTCTAAGAGTAACAAAAATAGTTAGACATTCAAAAGAGTTCTAGATATACAGCATTTTCTACTAGTATAGTGAACGAATCAGAAAATAGTTTGGTTTGGTTTGGTTTGTCGCTCTACGGCCATCTTGTGCACACGAGGGCTAAACACCTACAGTTTAAAGGGGACCTACAGTTTAAAGGGATTCCGAACCACTCACAAATATTCATGTCATCCCCAGCATTCGAATCTGAAGCCTGTGATAGCAAAGGCCAGGCGTTAGCCACTTGGCCACCAGGCCGGAGCAGAAAATAGTAAATTATTTTATCTGTAAAACATAATAATGGTAATAGGGCCTAATGGCCCAGTGACTGGCGCTCGACGTCACAGGTTTCGGGTTCGAGTCCCGTCGGCGCCATGGATGTTTGTAGTGGTTTGGAATCAATTTAAGCCATAGGTCCAGGTCTAATACGTATGACTGTTGGGAGTAGGGCTGATAACCCTACCCCGTGAAAAGTCAGCGTCATAGAGCGAAGTTTGACTTCTACCTACGGGTGCTCAGTCACAACAGAAGCTGCCCCCTCTCCCGCCTTCCATGAGAACACACGGTTCTTGGACTTGGTCTGGATGTTTCTGTCTACGTAGTTGAATAAGAAACGACGTAATGGTAAAAAAATGTAAATTGCAATTGCATAAAAAATTAATTTATTGAAGATCTATTAGAATTATAACTCATTATCTGGATTAGCTCTGAGGATACATGACGATATTCACTGGAACTAATTGAATTCATGAAAGTGAGTTGTTTGGTGAATATTAGTTCGAAATCATTATAAAATCGAATATTATTATTTTTAGATGGTAGATGATATTTTCATTATATAACTAGTAATTAAATAGGAAATCACGTCATCTTTTTTTGAGTAGCAAAAAAAACTTTTATTAAAAAAAATTAGGCATGACTGCAGCTCACGCCATGAATAGATCGAACCTTGATCCTTCATTCATGTTAGCTGTGTGCTCTACTATAAATAATTACTAAAATTTAAAAATTTGCATGTGAAATTTCAACATATATATATATATATATATATATATATATATATATATCTTGAAAAGAGAAATTTTTAAATTATGTATATGCCTATATGATAAAAAGTACAGAAAAAAAAACACACTAGAAAAATTAAGAATCGAATAAACAAACAGGTTTTTAAAAAACAATCAATCCATGTTAGTAGTTGTAATCGTCCTCTTGCAATCAGTGCTTTGTAGAAACGAGGAGGCTCGATGGCCTTTATTGACTGATTTTATCACTATGGGTCAGTGTATATAATCTTAAATTCACAGTCAGGCTACTTGGTTAGGGTTTTGCAAGTTTTCTCTCATATGTTATACAAATTAGAATCAGTTTCATCTCAAAATCTTTCGAAAGGCAATGACCTCTTTTTATTATCTGTCGGTAGGCTGATCGTGGTACTCATAACTAGAATAAAGCACCCCCTGGTGTGTAGTAAAAAAAACAACTTGTAAATATGACTGATTTTGTCAAAATTATATGATAACATCTTCTTCTTTTAAATTTTCAAAATCAAACATTAAATTAATCCCTTAAGCATATTTTCATTAAAATAGTAATAAATAATAAAATGCCTTATCTTATTATTGTACTTATGGTAATTATTGAAAAATGCGTGAAAATATTGTCTATTATATATAAAAATCAATTGCATGAATATTATAAAAAAAATTAAGTAAATTACACATATCTATTTAAAATAGCTAAAGAGTTTTAAAGGGTGCTTTAATATTATTTAAATATAATTAAAAAAAACATTTTATAATATAAGTTCTACCAGTTTTATACTAAATCACAGATCGACACAATCCACACATTTGTTGACCAATATACTGAGTGTCATGCTGTGGGGATTTCTATAGCCCAGTAATGCATATTAAGAGTGGTGAAGATGTCATCAGACATGAACCGGGATTCATTTGCCCACATTATGTCAAAAAATAAATATGAAATATCGTGTAATCAAAGAATTACAAAATCATATCTTTGTATGTGATCACCGGATATGATACTTGCATTAGTAGCTGACGGTATGAATGCACATGTGCATGTAATAATTCTCCAAATACACTGATGCGTGTATCCGCATGCCTCTTTTAATTCCGCAGTACTTCTGTATCTGCGCCCTTCTATGGGTGTCATCTGAGTTTCCCATCTTATCCGTACAAAGTCAAATATGGCCATATTCTAGGCCAAGAAGCGAAACTGCCCTTACAAGACGAAATACAGTAGTTAATAAATCATGCGATGAACTTTAATACATTGATAAGCTTTCAACATAAACCCTCACAGCCGTTCTGGAGATTTACCATGAATCACTATCATTTTGACACGCTATGTATATGTTCAGCAAGCCCTCCCGACCTAAATTAACAATTATAACTAACTATCAATTATAATCAATCTATCTTATCATGATAATTAACCTAACCAACTTATTATATATAGCAAATATAACTTGGCGTGTTTAATAAACTAAATTATATTTAAAAATTAAAGTTAAAAGGTAAAAAAAATTGTAATTTAACATTTAAAACCAACAACAAAAAATTTAATTGAAAAAAAACCTCTTTTCTCTTCATATTAATTTGTATGTTGTTAATTATTCCTGAAAATAAAACGTCTATAAATAAGTACTTCGTTAAAAAATGAATATTTCACTTCTTTCTTATTTCAATTTCGTAATAATTTTTTTTCATTAATTTATTTTTAACGCATATTCTATAACAAAGCATTTGAATACAAAGGGACAGGAAAAATAAAATGGACCTCCTTAATTACTTTTTTTAATATGTTTAGATCCTCAAAAAAAAATTTTTTTTTTTTGAAGATCTAGATTTATTTATTTATTTTTAATTCAAAGCTTTTTAGGTATTTTTATCCTAATTTCACTGTCATATTAAACTGTAATCATTGGTGAAATTAAAATGTCATCAAACTAAGAAATAGGTTTGTAAAATATTATCTTAGTCATACTAACATCTCAAATAATGAGATTTTGAATATAAACGATTATTTTCCCGAATTTTTCTGCTTTCATTGAACATTTTTTTGATATTTTTCCTAATTTAGTAAAAGAACATTACATATTAGTAAAAAAAATTTATGTTTGCTTATAAATACAATATTGTTATGAAATTGAAATGGTTTTTCGTATAATTACACTTCTAAGTAAACAATGTAATAATTGTTATATTCATTTAAATTACATAAAAATTGATTATGCCCTCCTGTTTTTCTTAAGGCAATACTTTTAAAATAAATAAATTAAAATTTTATTATGAAAGAATACTTTTAAAAGCTCTGTATAAATGTGCTTCTTGATATTACTTTAATAAAGCATTAATGGGTGTGGAAAAATGAAAAGTCTTCGTATAATCAGAAAATCCCTTGTCCTCCGGACAAACAAAAATATGACCAATTAAAAAATGATTTGAATAAAAATTAAACAAAATATTTTTAACATTAATAACATATAAGATTATCATCATCCTCATCATGGGCTCAACAACCACATGATGGGCCAAGGCCGTCTGCCTGTTGGCATATTTCGATACAGGAGATGTTTTACTTTTTAAGGAGTAGGGTTGTCAGCCCTACGCACAACGCTCTACAGTCTTGTGAGACTGGGACCTACAATTTAAAGTGGATTCCGAACTACTACAAACATCCATAGACCGCCGGGACTGGGATCCGAAACCTGTGGTACCGATCGCCAGTCACTTGGCCATCAGGCCATAAGATTACCGTACGAAATAAAAATAGAAATATATTATAATCATTTTTGATAAATCTCCAAAACAATTCCCATCAATATATTACTAATAAAATATGAAAAAACAAATATTGTAATTTATATCAGAATACATAATAATTAATTTTAAATTCTTTAGCAAACTCTATTTAAATGCTTTCTTTTGAAGTTTTTATTCATTTCTTTATTAAATTTTAAATAAAGATTAATAAGTGAATTCCGTTACTGATTTTAAATATGAGATGAAAATAACAAATTCTTTGATAACGAAAATTAGAAAAGCATGATGCCCTAAAGAAAAGTATTTTATATTTTTAAGTTTCATTTATAAAAGTTTCAGTTTTGCAAATGAAAGAAAAAGAATGTTTTTGTTAAATATTTGAACAAAATTGTAATAAACTAGATTTCAATGTTTATGTTTTCTGAGTATTTTCTTTTATTATTTACAAAAATAATTCCATGAATAATATTTTCTCAAACTAAAACAATGATAAGAGAAAAAAATTGCATTTGGTTGAAATGTGCCTTTGGGAGGAAAAAACACTGAAACTTTAGTACGTTGCTTTTGCTTACCACAATCGTTATCGATTTTAACGATTTTCTGCACAATTTTTCTTTCTATAAAAGGAACGTTCGTAGTTCTGAAATTCAAGTAAAAACAACTTGTTTACCAATATTTATTCAGTGAAAACGCTATGCTTAAAGTCGCACTGTGGTGTGAGAACTTTTTCAAACTTTTTATTCTCCTTTTTTTTCCCAAGTTGTAAGGTTTTTTTCTTCTAAATTCTAAAGGAAAATCAAAACAAGAAAAATTCTTTAAGGGATTTTTTTTTTTTTTTTTGTAGTTTCTGATTCTAGAAAAAACTGCTTTTCCCGATAAACTGAATTAAACTATTTACGCCTTTTAAATTTTCCTTTGAAAATCTCTTGAAGCCATAGTTAAATTAATTATTTGAGTTCCTAATGTGATTTGGGATTTTTTCTGAAAATTTATTAAGCAACGTATGTGAAAAAGGTACATCTCAAAATGCTGTTTATTTTTAAAGAAATTGGTTTGTAATTAGCTAGAGTATACATGAAAGAATTCTCAAGATTCTTTAAAATATAAAGCATTTGTTTTATTTTACAAAAAAATCTTTAAATAATATTAAATAAGTGTACTGAACCTCTAATAACATCAATCTTCAAAGCATAAATCATTGGTTTATTTATAAAGAAGATTAACATTTTACTCAGGTCTACCCCAGTATGGAGGCCTTGTTAGAATCAATCAAAAACGAAATAATGTAGTAACCCATATTCAAACACCTATGTTAAGAGAAAGAATCAATCAAAAAATTCTTCTGAAATGAGAGTGAATGGATGAGCCCATATTCAAAAACAAATTTTGTTGAACTACCATCTTTGTTAATTTTCATTCAAATACCACCCTACCAGATATATGACCCTGCAAAGCAAGTTGCAATACCCTTCTAAAAATGTTTCTGAAATGAAAATTTGAACAAGATATATATAGGGAGAGTGTGAACTAATAGAAGGGAAAGATGTATATTGTTAGGCTACTATTGTAGAAAAACAACCTGCAATCTCACATAATCAACATGGCAATACCCTTCGAATACTGGGAAGATGTTCGAGGCTACGGTTTTCAATTTTGCGTTAGCATGTCCTCTTTCAAATTAGCTAGGCAGCGAATTTTCGTTTAGGCTACAAAAAAATCAAAATTAGGTTTTTGTTTATTATTTAACAATTTTTATTTGTTTAATTAAAAAAGAACAAATTAGAATTTGTTTGGAATTGTTTTTGGGAGATATTGGTTAAAAGTCGTTTGAAAAAAAATTAAAAATACTCAGCTTTAAAGTTTTAAGTTATATTGGAATAGCGTACATATAAACATTCATTTATGTATAGAAAGAGATAAATAGTATATTTTCAAAGTAGGTGTTTTAGGTATATACATACAGGTATTTAACACGAAGTCAGTGTTCTTAAATTTACTTCATATTAAAATTGATGTTTTAACAAACAAATAAAATATAACATATTTATAGAGTTTATTTTGCGAGCTTTTATAAATGTTGAACTATTTCAATTATAACTTAGAGACTCCAAATTTTACTTTAGGAGTGTGTTTCTATGCTCTATGAGTTCTACGCTCTATTCTATTTCTATGCTCTATGAGTTCTGCGCTCTATTCTATTTCTATGCTCTATGAGTTCTACGCTCTATTCTATTTCTATGCTCTATGAGTTCTATGCTCTATTCTATTTCTATGCTCTATGAGTTCTACGCTCTATTCTATTTCTATGCTCTATGAGTTCTACGCTCTATTATGAGTGTGTTTTTTATGCTCTATAATGTTTTTTTTATGGTCTATAATGCTTTTTTATGCTCTATGCCCTTAATTGTCAAAATGAACTCTGATTTAAAAGAATTTAAAATTCTTTTAAAATCGATTTGATATTTCTAATATAAGTATCTATAAACGAAATTATCAAACAATAATAATAAAAATATTTATTTTGGGAAACAAAAAGTTATTTTTATTTTTATTTATTTATTATTTTTTTCGAAAAAAAACTTTTAAATTTATTTTCAAATAATCAAGTTTTTTTTTTTTTTATTTGTTTTTTACACAGAATCTATAGCTAATCAATGTTTATGAAATTATTTTAAATATATATATTTTTGAAAGTCTCATATTAAATTAATTTATTTAATAACTATGACTTTCTCATTTACTGGTATTACTGTTGTAAGGAGAGATTTTAATTCCAGAAACTCATTTTACATGCAGATGAAATCGAATTCTATTCCAATAGGACAACGTGCTGGATTTCGGAGATTTAATAGATTAGAGATACCCTAAGCCTAAGGCTTTTCAATGAATGAACCGTTTTATTTATGCCAGATTTATAAGCGAACTGAATATCTCAAATTTAACAGAAAACACATTTCTGCTGCTCTAGCGTCTCTTTTATGTGTCTTTCATCAGTTTAGTACAATGGTAATTTCTCAACGGAAAACTTGGTCTATCATTGAATGAGTTAATTGATGAGGAAAATATGTGACGTTAACTTGCTGCTATCGCTAAAAGAAATATCTTGACTTTTTGTTCAATGTTTCCACTATTTGGATGCTTTCAATGATCATACAATGATCAAACATCATGATCATATATAATATTGAAAAACATAAAATTTTCACGAGGCGGGCTACTGCAATACCTTATTTATTCAAGCAATTTAACAGCGAGAGGAGAAAGTCACGATTCCTTCTAATGGCAATATTTGCTTTCAGAAACGAGGCTCTTCGGAGTTGATTAAAACTACTACACCATACCACATCACTGTGCCTAGAGCTGAGTTGCCCCTATACTGTTTGGGAATGATGTGGGTGAAATGAATGGACTGAAGATGGGGGCGGAAAATTTTTGCATAATTCACTTTTGGAGTTACAGAAGCTGGACAATGGGGAAAATTCTTACAAAAATTAAACAGAATATCAAAAATTTAAAAAGGAGGAAATATGAAATACGAAAATATATAAAAACATTAGGTAAGATATTAGAAAAAATTTAAAGCAATGTAATACAATATGTATAAAGCAGTTTAGTATATGATGAAAACACTTCATGGGAGATTATACAAATAACATAGCTGAAGGAATATTCATCAAATCAATTATTATAGAAATTAGAAAACGAGTAATAGCTAATAAATAAATAGACAGTAGAATTATGGAGAAAAAAATAAAAAAGGCAGGAAGATATTACATAGATAATATGCTAGGTGCATAACTATATAAATGGTATTCACATAAAAATTAGGATTGCAAATTTAGAATCTATTTGAAATAGAATAACGAATTGTTTCGGAATTTAGTGTACCCTAATATAATATGCAATAATAATGCAAAATTTCCTTAGATGCATACGCATCGGAGTTGATTATGATAATGAGTGTAAAAGATTCTCATCGCAAAAAGGCAACAATCACTTCTAATAACTCTCAGGAAATAACTTTAACCGCCAGTGAACTGTTCTTGGAAAGCTAATCTAGGACACGATGTCCCTGATGTAAAATATTAAATTTCATAATGTTATGCGTATAAAGCAGTTTAATATATGATGAAAATATATCCTGTAAGATAGTTGTGCTATAAAATACACTACATTTTTAATGAAATTTGAAAAAAAATATTTTTAACAGATGTATTAGTGCATACGGATAAAATATAAGAATAAAATTTAAAAAAAAAAAAAATTGTAGTCGTCTAATGCCGATGTACAGTTTACCCATGGGTATCTGCATTTTTGTATTTGCATTATTGGTACATGAAATGGCAGCAGACTATGTCAAAAAGAGTGTTGGCATACCAAATTGTCGGATTTGAGCACACACGCGATTTTTTCCTTTTTCCCAGTGACCCGGACTGCATTTGATCGTCTTCATGAACTTGTACGCCTGATTTTTCTAAAAGAGTGGACGTAAACATTGTTGGTCTTGAACTTGTTGCGCCGACAAAGAGGAATCGGTAGGAATTTTGTTTCGAAGACAAATTTGTATACTACTTAAAAGAAGTTTATGTAAATTTTTTTTTTTTTGATGGCTGTACAAAATTTTTTTGAGGTGTAGCACCTCGACGATCATAACGTCTCAGCTCAGATTTAACAATCTCTGAGTAGGTGGGAGGTTTCTTTCTCGTAAAACGACGCATATCACCACAGTAGATTCTTGGGTAAGAGAGCTCTTCTGCAAGATCATCAAACAATACTGACAAAGGCATTTGGTCTTCACCAGGTGCTAATGCTAATCCAGCATCAATGTTGGTATTGAGTTTATTAATGACCGTCTCGGCTGGAGTGGGATTTACGAATGGGTCGTCATAATCATCGTCGTCTATATCAGACTCATCGTTCTCTTCCGAAAAGATAGATTCAGGTCAGCGAAAGCATTTGAAACTTCAGGAAACGATTCTGCTCGAAATTTTTCGCGCCATTCCAAATCGATATTAACGTTTTGTGATTGGTATAAAGGCTTGTTCATTAAATACAAAGCCTCATTGTAAACACAATTGGGATTAACGCATTGATACATAAAGTGCGATTTGAAAGAGAGACGTTTCTTCCATTTCACGTAGATAGTGGCTGAATCGTTTACATTGCGAGGAAGACAGTCGACCGATTTGTGCAAGTCGTTAGGAACGTTCGTAATGGATCCCTTGATACCATATTGACGATCCCGACCAAGCTCTCGTGTTTGCATGAAAGGGATACGAAGAGCAACGAGACGCTCTTCCAAGTCATTCAACTCAGACAAACAGGAGGGTTGCTCAGGATATCGAAAGCCATAATTGGCTGCAAGATTTGGAACGTTGCGTTTACGAATATGATTGCTGCACGTTTTACAAAAGTCAGCTTCATCCAAGTCGACAGAGAAATTATTGCAATTTGATTTAAAGAAACTTTCTTCGACTTTGAGCCACTGTTTCTCATGAGAGTAGTCGTTTAAATCGGAATGAGTATTGTTCAAGAAGCAATGGGAGCAGGAAGGAGTAACTGAAGAGGACGAATTAACAGTATCCTTGAGAGGACAAGAACAGGAGGGAGAGTAAAGAGAAGGAGTTTGAACACATTTCGTGTGTTTAATATTGTCATCGTGAGGGTTGATAGCCTGTTGACGATTGAGAGCTCGACGCTCCCGTTGAAGGACATTTTGGCGGGCACGAGTTTCAGGTTTCGAACTGGCTATTCTTTTCCTTTCACGATCATGCGCTTTAACATTGTCTTCCATTGTTGTCAACATTGTTTCCAATTTCCATTGTTTCCTTTTTGGCATAACTTTATTTCGGATCGGACATCATTTCAGGTCGTTACCGAAAACAATACCCATTGGATACCCATGTTTAATTGAAAAAAAAAATGTATTTAAAAAATGTATTAAAAATGTAATAGTGAGTGCATGTAAAATATAAGAATGAAATTTAAATAAGGGAAGATTTAAATGTATTTCATTTGAAAATAAATTGAAAATCTACATTAAAAATATTACAAATTATTTCCAATTCCTTGTCTCCAAATTCATTCATATGCAAGAATTTAAAAAATGTTGATATAATATGTGTTAAAAAATCTTTTTGCCCGACTTCAATTTATTATATTTTTCATGACCAATTCGTAAAATTTTCTTGTTCATTCAACAAAAATATTTTCATTTTTTAAAAATTAAACTGATACATTATAAATTTATAAGTATTTTGCCGAAAGACTGATTTTCTTCTTCTTGAATTGTTGATAATTGTTTTTTTTTTTTTTTTTTTGCTTGATTAAATAGTTGCTTAATAAATCTGCAAAATTATTTTAGTTAGTATGTGTATTGTATTAATGTAAAAATATACTGCAAATAATGGTAACATAATAAATAAACGTATTTTTAAATTTATGTTTGTAATAAATAATCTTATATATGTGTGTGTGTGTGTGGTAGAGTGCTCTTTGTATGATGGTCAAAAATGCTTCTGCAAATTGTCCATATGACATTCTGAAATTTTTCAATGGTGCATCCTGCAAATTTGCAAAGACAGTTTTCAGAATTTGTTTTAACAAATTTTCATTTTATTCTATTTTGAATGAAAAAGTACTAAATTTTTTCGAGAATTTTGAGCTACGTTTTTAGTGGACGTTTCAACGGCTAAAGTTTCTGAACTTCACGAAAAATTAGAAATGAATTGGCTTCCCTTATTGTACAGGGTCACTCAGTACTAAATCCCCAAACACAAAAGAGAGATAAATAACAATAGGACAATTCGAAATTACATAGCAAAGATCAGCAAAGCATTCCTTTCGAGTTAAATTGTAAAGAATGGAAGGGAAGTACACATACAATCACTTGCCCAAAAAATATGATTATGGAATATCGCATAAGTACTCGTACTTGTACTAGCTTCTGCGAAAAACATAGAACGTTCTCTCTTAATGGCAGGTATACGCTGTAGGATAGAACATCGATCCTTAAGGCAGCGATATATTATAGAAATTAGATGTAGTTGTTACTAGAAAAGCCAGAACTTAAGGTTAATAATTAATTCCAGTTCTCTCGAACAAACTCCAAACACATAGTTTCTGGTGCAGAGTTGTACATATCGTATCACGATGAGTATGCCTCTTCGGAAAATGTTACTGGTACAAGCTCATAATGACTCGCCCGTTATACTCTGCAGTTCTATATGCGAGATGCATAACGACCAATTCTATTTCATATATTTGATTTCAACTACAGCCTCAGCGACCAAATCTCAAATGCTGCTTTCCAGCGTAAACGATGGTTATCGTTATTAAGGAGGTGGATGGCTTAGGGCTGCGTAGGATTCACATATGATTACAAGGATGGCAATAATTTCCTCTCGAGTTAGGCTGTAAAGAACCAACAAGAAGAGAAAATAGGAATCAACAACAGTACAAACAGTTCAATGTACCTCTCACCTCCAAATAAAGAGAAAATCTTAATGACATTCATAATTATCATTAGATTTTCACATAATAATAATTTTGAAAGTAAACCACTCTATCCTCTGTATTAATAAACTAATACAAAGGATACATTAATAAATTATGTATACATATTAGCATGATCCTCATTTCATTGTAAAAAGCTTATTTTTGATAATAAAAAAGCTGTGAATGGACAAATCGTTGGGAAACCCCAATCGTTGTTATATCGAAGAGGTATTCGCATTTGCAATAGCTACAGCAAAACGTAGGACATTCTTCTCAATAGCAGGTTTACGTTCTCTTCGTTTCGAAGTCCTTTCAAAGTTCTCATGACAAGCCACGATCGCACAGCCTTTGGAACAACACAGGTTGCAAATGCTGATTTAATTTGCTGGAAAACGTTTCTGATATAAGTGCCTAGCGGCTAGTCCTTGCACCCTACCGCTTCATAACTGAGAAAGAATCATGGCCAATTCCGTATTTGAGTATTCTCTCCTCTTATAACTTTAGCGACTGTAATACTTCAGAGGATACATTAATTAATTAAGTGTATAAATATATTTGGTTGTTATATGTATTAGGTTAGTTCTAATTTGATTGCAAAAATTTGTATGCAAATTTTAGACAAGGCATTCTGTCATCTTGTTTTACTTTATAAAAAAAAAAGAAATATTATAAATTGTTCAAATTCTTATGTTCAGTTTTTAACTATCATTAAACTATTTATTTATTTGTGGATTTCATGATTAAATTTGCCCAAAGTTCAATATTCAACATAATAATAATAATATTTCGAGAATATATTTAAAATATTGCTCTTTATTTTAAGAAGTATTAATATCTTTTCTTACTAATTGTTATTAAAAATATGTATCTTTTTGATAACAGTTGAATAGGACTAATTTTTGTTTACGGCAAATATTCTTTTTGTTTTATTTCGTGTAGAATATTCTAATTTTTTAACTATAACTGAAGTCTAAAGTAGTAAATTATTATATAATAGTAATTATTTGTAAAATCATAAAGAGTCACAAGAAATTTGATTTTGTTTTAATTGTTGGAAAATGATTTCTAAATGTAGTGTGCCAATGTGCAGAGGCATTTATGATAAAGAAAATAAAGCTTATGTATTTTCATTTCATAGACTAAATTCATAATGTCGCTCATTTTCACTTCATAGAAAGGAAAATGAGCGACATTATTGATAAAACTTTTGGTTTGTATACATTAGTTTTTAGTTATAATATTTAAATAAGTATTAAGTAAAAAGTATGAAAATGTTTAACAAACAATAATAACAGTAAAAATAATATGCTTTATAATTACTTTACATATTGCTTTTAAAAAGTTTATGAATAAATATGTATTAAAAAAGGATCATTAATACATATTTATGCATATTTATATATATATATATATTAATACATATTTATGCATATTTATATATATATATATTAATACATTTATATTTATATTGTTTAATACATATTTATACATATTATAAAATTTTGCTATTATGAGGCATGGGAAAGATATTTTTAACATCAAACTATCAGATGGGAATCATCAGCTATTGATCATAAAGCTGGGAAAAAGTTTCTACTAAATTATCAAAGCCTCATTTATACTATGGAGCTATCTCTTCTATTTTATCCGGCTGCTCCTTATATTATACTTCATCTACTATAAACAGAGAAAGCTCATCTTCGGAAAGGTAAAAGAGGGATGTTGGAAATTTGATGAGAGCAATAAAGTTGAGTAAAGACACAAAAAAAATTTATAACGCTATAACTTTCTTTAATATGGCTAAACTAATGACCTATCCATTTTTGGATGCTTAATAATTGTATTAATCATCATAATATGAAGATTGCCTTACCAATAAAAGAAATTTTTACATCTTCTGCTTTTCTTTTTTTTTTTCTTCCTCTAACAGCATTAAGCATATTATTTAAAGTCGTATCAAGGTTTCCAACTTGTGAATTTCTGAAATAAAATTTCGTTTCACTAATAATTCACTTAGAACAGATTTAAAACTGTCGATGATGCTTGGTAGAGGAGGTTATTCTTAATAAACAAATTCTCGACAACGGTAGGTGCAGAGCAAGTAATTATGGACATAAGGTAAGTAACAGAGGAAAGAGAGTAGGAAACTATACTTTCATTATAAAATAATACGATAAATTAGTTGCATAAGTAGATTTTGTTGAAAATTTGCTGAAAAGTACGAATAATTTATCTTGATTATTATAGCCATTTAGAAGATTATCATAAAGAGTATCGATATTTTTCATGGATAAGAAGATAATAATTTCTTTTACGATGAAGAGTGACTTGTGTAAAAAATTTAAAAGATTTCCAATTAAAAAAGATTAAAATCCGCGAAAGATTTCCAATTAAAATTAGTTGATTAGTTTGAGGAAGAGGAGCTAGTTGTAGCCTATCATTGTTTATGGTGCTTGCATAAGTGAGATTTTGAGTGACGGGTTTTGAATTAAAAGTTCTATTGTTAGTAGAGCCATAGTTAGATTTTAAAAATTACTAGAGATTAGTTGGTTTTTGGAAATTTAGGACACCACCTCCAACAGGTAATGTGCTCGTCATTGTTACAGTTAGTGCATGTTAGAATTTGAATGATAGTTAGAAGGGT
Source organism: Caerostris extrusa (assembly GCA_021605095.1). NCBI lineage: Eukaryota > Metazoa > Arthropoda > Arachnida > Araneae > Araneidae > Caerostris > Caerostris extrusa. The sequence goes on from BPLR01010826.1 coordinate 169,373, forward strand.
ACAGTCTTTATGAAAAGGATTTTCACTGCATTTTAAGTAGTTTGGTAATGATCTGCTATTGCTTAAGAGTGATGAAAAAATTACACTGAAAACATTGGGTTTCCCAAGGTCTTGAAATAAATTCTTTGATTTTAGCGTTTAGATAGAGTACTCTAATAAAAGTGAGGATTTTTAGATTCTTAAGTACAGTTTTTAAAAATTACTGTTATTAGTTTTACTACTATTTAGTTGATTAACATATTCTACTTTGAATCCGTTAAGAAGTGCGATGTATATTTCGCTTTTGGTTATCGTTATCAGTAATACTATTAATATAGTAGACGATCATCTTTACTGGCTATGTTGTAAAAAAGGGAATTTTCTTGAATAATTTATGACTTTTTCTTTATCTTCAATACTTTTGGAAAAGTATTTAATACATTATTCAGAGAGTTTAATGTTATTTTCTTTCTTTATTAATATTGTGCAAATTTTTTAGAGGAAGTTTTAAGTCTGGGATTTGTCTAATCATTAAATGGGATATTTTTTTAAATTGAGTATTATTGTCATTAGCATATTTAGGGTAAACGTTTTCAAGATTATTAAATTTATTTTCAGTATTAACCGGGGTAGGTTTAGTATGGGGAATTGATTTATCGGTTAGTGCTGTAAGTGGTTTAACAAAGAGAATTTCATTTTAAATATTGCCTCGAATAAAGCATTTATTTAATTGGTCTGCACCGTAGTACCCTTACCCGCTCTTTCAGAGCTTTTCTATTTTGATTCATTCGTCGTCATTTTCTGTTTGAATTCCGAATAGGTTAAAAGATGATTTGTTTTGTTTCTATCCAAAAATTTTTCCCCTATGTGTAATCTTTTTATTTTTTCCTATGGGTGGGGTCTATTCATGAATAGCTGCAATTGTATCGCAAATAGTGCGGTTCTGTTGTCTTTGATGTATAGAATTATCAAGTGGTTCCGTAATATCAAGAATTAGCTTCTATTGGTTATTTTAAAAAAGAATCGTGTTTTCCGAAAAAGTTCTGAAAAAGAACGGTCCCCGATGCATCTACTACATCCATTTCCACATCTGTAACTGTATGTGGGCGTAGTAAAGGCGCCTATGGTTTTCTGAGTGATTTTGTCAGAGCCGATTGATTTCAGGGAACTGGGAGGATATGTGTCGGAGGTTGATGTCTGTTTTTCTATTAATAGATTTTTTTTCAATTATTGTATAATTTATAATGCATCGAAATATTGGTTTAATTATTTTCATTGCTTTTATTTTATGATTAGCAATGATTTGCCCATCTTAATATTTAATGAATAAATATATCCAGGTAATGCAAATTCTGTGTAGTACTCAAAAATTACTAAATCTTAAAGATATTACTACACAAGTAAGATTATGAAACATTAACTGCAACTAATGTGATGCATGCTCTAAGAAAAGTGTTTTTAAACACCGCTTCACCTTAACTCTAAGACAATAAGCTTATCATCAACACTATATGCATAGATTATTTTCATATAGCAGATTTATAAAATGTAATCATTCCTTTGGAATAAAACTAGCGATCATTGCTTTGCAATAAAGCTCGCAATTATTGCTTTGCAATAAAGGTAGCAATAATTGCTTTACAACAAAACTAACAGAAAAGTGGTATTAAATATATAATTACATAAATATATGCAAAATTTTCAATTTAAAAAATGCTATAAATAAATCAAAAGAAATAATAAGCTATGGGGAAACGTTGATTGTTTTCAAAATGATGAATCTTAACACTTTTTCAATTAGCACCATCAATTTATGCTACTAAATATAATTTATTAGAACAGAATTATTTAGATAATAATCAATTTCCAAATGAATAACACAAAAACGAAACGACTTACCATTTTGTCAAGTAGAGAAATAACCCTATAAAAACATTTCATTAAAACCCTGACACAGAGCTGGTATAGTTCAAAGAAAGTTTAATTAATAATTAAAAACAGAACTCTATCCAAACAGTATATTTCAGAAATCTTTAAAATTTAGCAAAATACTAAATGTACAAAAATAAAATAATAGAAGGTCTAATGTAAGAAAAAAAAAGGAATGCAGTTCCCTACGAAAATTGGCGGTGAGAAAATAGACAACTTGCCTACAAACCACCAGCTTCCAAGGGTGGTCTACAATTTTTAACTAAAAGAATTTTACTCTCCCTAATGGTCCCAAAGGGAAATGGCGCATGTAATGCTCCATACCAAACCTGCCATGTGGTATTAACCCATACCAGAAAATTGATATTTCTATGTTTTATAGATGCCTCGAAATTATACATGACTTAGTAATAAACATTTTGGAGCCATGTTCTGTTGGAATCAGGCATTGAAGCGGTTTTTGCAGGGAAGCCGGAAAAATGAGGAAGAAGAAAGATCTTTTAGAATACATGTAACCACTTTACTAAATTGAACAACCCAAATAAATATTCGAAAAATTTGCTCGGAACTGAAGCAAGATTTCTCAATTCTATTTTATAAAACAAACTCATATGACATATGAAAGTTGCTCTATAATTTTGCTGAAGCCATTGAAATAAAAAATGGTTTCCATAAATTGGTAAAAGTAGATGGTTAAAAATTGATTGGTGCTATTTCTTAAAAGCAATCTGTTGTTATCATTAAGAAAATATGAACCGAAAAGCATAAATCCTGTTGGTTTTTTTAACAAGCGGTAAGTGAAAAACTACTTAAAAAATTTAAGAGCAGTATTTGAAAAGAATAATTTTAAGTGGAGAACGAATCCACTATGTATACGAAACTGGAATAATAACAGCCCCTAACATAAAGTATATCATTATTTTGCTGGTCAGACGAATTTTCATTCCTTAATTGCTTTTACGCCAAATTTAATCGCTTTATCACCAAATTATTATGTGGAATTATTTTTGCCAGCTCACATAAATGTATCATTTAGATCAAAATAATAATCTCTACTACGATAAAATTATGCCAAAATTAATCGCTAATACGTCCATTTTTTTCTCTTATGTCAAAAATATTTCATGTTATTTACGATACCGAATTCGAATGATAAAATAAATTTATTTAAAAAGGAAAAAGAAACCAGAGAATAACTTACATTTTATTCTGATATGTCCTTTGTTGGAAGCGAAAATAATCTTTTATTGCTTCACTAAAACCTGTCCTTCAAATGAATGAAGAAAACAAGAAAAAGCATCACAAAACAACAGAAAAATTTAATTCGTTCCAGCGGCCTTTTCTTCCGTAAACTAGCGTTCTAAAATTCAAAAATTACATTTTCCGCGCAAATTTAAATAACGGCTGCCACAAAACCTTAACTATATGCCAACAACATTAAAAAGAAACATCACAAAACCGTAGAACAATTTAATGCGTTCGATAGATGTTTTACCTTGAACTGATGTTCTAAAATTAAAAGTAACAATTTTTGAATAAATTTAAATAACGGTTGTTATAAAACCTTAACTTTAAAAAGAAAATAATTATTTGAAAATCAAATATGAGTTATTAATAAATTAAAAAATCGTTTCTCTTGTTTGTTTTATTTTCATAAGAGGCAACATCATAAAAATTGTTTATTTTTTGTATGAGTGGCCGACATGCATTATGAGTCTGATTATAATTACTGATTATTAACAATCTCAAAATAATCAGTAATTTCAGAATAATCAGAATACAAATAATCGGAATAAATATTTAAAAGAATATATATTTATGTTCTTTATTTACTATTACTAAAAAATTCTGCACATAACTATAAAAGTAGAAATAAATGGTCATTATATAATTTTCGAAAAAAGAAGAAGTTATGAATTACTCTAGAATATTGTAACCCTAAAAAGAAATTGGCAGAACATTGGCGAAATATTTCCGGGTTACAAGATTGGCGACTTCCTCAGGGGGTACAGTATTCTAGATTTCAAACTAGGATTCTTTTACTTCACTATTTTACTAATTCAATTATTTTACTTCAAATTAAATATGATTATATACTAATTGAAATAAAAATTTTGAAGATTATTATAATAGTATAGATATAATATTTTCTAAAAAGAAAGAAAATGTGAAACATTCAAAAACCATTCAGATATATTCTAGTCTTTATATAAACATAACTTATATCATCATGATTTTATTATAAAGCAAACTCATGTTTTATTGTGCAAATTATGAATAGAATTGTAGGAAATGTAATCAGAACATGTTTCTACTTTTATTTTTTAATTTTTCTATTTATTGAAAAGTATTTCTTAATTTTAATATCTACTTTAATTTATATGGTTACAGTTCGAAAACTACTGAAAGCTTTAAGAGGGAATAGAAAAGTTAGATCCTTCAAAAATTGGAAGAACTCGCCACAGTTAATGGAACGAACACGAATCCAATCGCGCACGATCAAACTGTAACGAGAGGTAAGTTTCTCTGTGCTGGAGTGGCAACAGAGACGAGAAAAGAAAAAATGGATGACACGGTTGTGTTCAAGAAAATTAAAAGCTTTTATATGTAATATGTGCTGTGCTGTTTTGTTTAAATATATGTTGTTGACATTTTCCTCAGGTTGTCTGTCCTCTATAAACAAAACTCCCTACATTCATTATTTCAATTGAAACAAATTTGCTATCTAGATCAAAGATCCGGGATTAAACGTCCCCCTATTTTTCCTTTTTATTTCATTGAAAAATTCATTGTTATGTTAAGCACAGGCTATATTATGTAATCCCTCTTATTATATACAGTAAGAGATTCGCATGCTTTAGGTTTGAATTTCTAATAACTCTAAAACTATAACATCTAAAGGTCTGATTTGCTTCTCAGAATTTATACGTTTTTGAATCTATTATGAAGATTATATATTTTTTCAATCTAACAAAATTATTATATTTTCGCATTATAAATGATAATAATATTAAATTAACTAGTACCTTCGTATTAGGAAAGAATCAGCTTAGTTTCATTCTATGCCAAGATTCTCATTCATTTTAAGATTCAGTTCAGAAAAGTGGATATGCAGAGTCGTCTATTATGACGCTTTTCAATTTCTCTGTATATTTTCCTATTCTGAGAGTTCATCGCATTTTGCATAGTCAAAAACTGTGATAGGAAAAAGTATCACTTCATCCATCAGGATGGAGAAGATGAAGTAAACATTGTATTGGACGTATGCCAGAAGCGTCTTCCTCCTTCTAGCACAAGGCGACCGCATCTTGAGATCTAGTGGATTGCTCTCCACATCTCTGATGGATGATGTTCGTGCTCTTCAGGCGGTCTACTTCCTTAAACGTTCTTCTCCATATCTTTCAAACAGTTTTTTCTGTTATGTTTTCTCTTTCTTCTTTCTCGACTTCAGGAATTAAGTAGGATGAGAGATTCGCCTTTGTGTGTCGTATTTTTCTTTTTCGCCCTTATATGCTGATTATCTGAATTTCTTTTATGTATCGCGTGTATTAGAAAATGAAAACAGTAATTGAATGAATGAATGGGAAAATAATATACAAAACACTTATAATAAATAATAAAAGAGAATATTTTGATTTTAAATTGTTATTAATTTACTGTCATTGATGGTAAATTATTTCTATTATAATAAAAAATATATAATTCAATTTTTTATGAAGCAGAATAATTCAGAGTTTTTGTGATTACTTGTTTTCTAATGAAAAAAGATATCAATCATGTAATAAAATAATAATTGATTAATTCTATGAGTTATTAAATTTGTTTTCAAATTGCATCACATAATTTTTTAAATATGTATCAAGTTACTAGCAATTATGTGATATGGGATCTCGTGGCATAGTAATTAAAATTGAAGAAAAAAAAAAAAATTCGAAGGACGCAAAATCTCCCCCTCCATACACACACACATACTCCATTTCATTTATTTATTTTTTATTATCATTTTTTGTGTTGCACTCATTAAAAGCAGAATAATAAATTAAAATGTATTTTCTTCTTTAATTTATATGTTTTTTTTTATTATTTTCCACTAGGAAAGGCCTTGTTAAGCGTTAACTTTTTGTTATTGTCTAATTTTGTTTTCGTATGCAAATATTTCTGCAGAAATACTTATGATGAACAGAATAAAACAAACACATTCAACCACTAGAATGCTTGTATAAGAATAACATTCAATATCTGTAATAGGAATATTCCATAGAAATATTTGGAATAATTTATCTGAACAGAAAAACGCAATATCAATTCTCTTTGGAGTAATTTACTTGTGTGGAATCACAGCAATGAAAAACGAAAGTTTAAAATGAAGGAAGATTAAAATATTAAATGAGAAAGCTTTTATCTTCAAAGAAAAATAATAGAGCGAACAATTTTCAGAAATGCAAAAAGTTTATTTCTCAGTCGAAGCATTCAAAGCTATGAAAATCTCAGCATTCATAAAGTGTTCTAGATTTAGACAGACACATTGATTCTCTTGCTTTTACTACGAATATCAACTTCTTTCTTTGTCCCAATATTTTTATGTTTATTGTTGCTACATGAGTATAAATGGCGCCACGAGGAGTAAATAAAAAAAAAAAAGATATCAATGCCGTAATAAAAATAATAATTGTCTAATTCTATGGGTTATTTATTGAGTTTGTTTTTAAATTACATCAGTATTTTTTTTAAATATGCATCAAATTGTATTAATTATATGGTGTGGGGTCTCGTGGTAAGGTAGTTAAAGGCACAGTCAAGAAATTCGAAGGACGCATAACATCCCTCTCCTTTTTATTTCTTGTGTCACTCTCTCATTAAAAGCAGGCAGAGTAACAAATTAAAACGATATTTTCTTCTTTTTCATTTATATGTTACTTTAGAGGCTAATTTAAAAAGATAATAAATTTGATAAGTGGAAAAAAAAAATAACTAAAATAGTTCAATTAGTGTTAAAAATAATTGGCATCGTACTTATTTAAATGAATTACAACAAAGAAATAAATGGTTATTTGTAAAGGAAATAAAAACATTGGTGATTTAGTATTGTTGATTGATGATAATTTATCTACTTATAAATGGTCTCTAGACAGAATAATTGATATTTATTATAAAGCTGATAATAAAACTAGATTTCTTAATGTAAAAAACCAAAATGGAATTTTTTAAGAGACTAATATCAGAAGCTTTTGTATATCCTGTGTAATATTTCGGCCATAGCAGGCGGTATGTTGGTGCATGTTACTCGTATAAATGGCAACACAGAGCGAAATGAAAAATATTAAATATACATTGTTTTCAAATATCAAATGTAAATTTGAACGAGAGAATTTTTGCTTATGTGTATTCTGGTAGAGCAAGCTTGTTTGAATGCGCTAAAATTGAATTCACAGAATTATTCATTATTTATTCATAGAATTCTATTTTTGTTTAAAAAAGAAAGAGTTTTGAGATACACTGCCCACTTTGTATGTGTTTGAGTGCTTTATTTGTTGGAGAAGTGAAAATAATCAAATCAGGTTATTAAATATGACCTTGCATACAAACGTTGATTATAAACTCAATAATAGATTTACTAAATGTAACATACCTTTCCTTTTCCTGCGATCTCAAAATTAAATTTGATTTCATTACCTCTAGTTTTCAGTTACTGTATTGGACACATATTTTTCAAACAACTTCGTGCATTTTAGAAAGTTAACATTTGATGAAATTAAAAATGCAATATCTTAAAAGAAAAGTGTGCTGTTTCACACAATATACAAATATAAGTATTCTAGTAGAAAATACTTTATTAAGTTTACCCTTTTCTTAAATTAGTGTTTTGTAAAAGCTTTGAAAATTTTTTTTTGAAACGGATTCAAAATGAGCAAATACAACACAGTATTCTATTTAGTTCACATTTTTTCAATGAATTAAAAAAATTAGGTGTCAATAGGATTTAGAGGTTAGTGCATCCATCGGACGTGTAAGTTATACATCGAAATTTCATTAAGAACAAAAGTGGTGTTATTGCAATGTATATAAGCAATTAAAACTTTGCTTTCTTTCCTTTTTATTTGATTATTCGTTGTCTTTTGTTAAATAAACTTCTGGTATTCATTCAAAAGAATTGAAAAGAAATTTATTTATTTTCTTCATTTATTTAAGAATTTTTATCTCAAAAAATACACACAAAATCCATACAATCAAAAAGTCTTGTTACTGTATTTTTTTCTCTTCTTCATTGAACACCTATGTGTCTAATACGCCTTATTTATCCACGAACAATCCTCTGACAAATATGAAGGAAGGGCATTGCCTTCCTTGGGGACTTTTAGAGATAGCTGCCCTGCATTTGCGTGTCGTACGGAAGAAAACCCAGAAAACTTCCACCAGACAACCTGATTATTGATGTGAGGAGCTGTTATATGTATTGCCATATTCGCCATCGAGTCTTCTCGTTTCTAAAAGCAGTGGCTACAACGATATCACCAGCGGATTCAAATCTCAGCTGTGCTGCAAGCTAGCTGTACATAAGTCGGTGTTGTTACTGCATTGTGTAATTTAAATGATCATCTCTTGGTGTTTTGCCTTTTTCTCTTAATTTTATCTACAAAACTCTAATAAACAACTCTAAAACTTTCTCTAATTAATTAATTAGAAATATTGTCAGAAATTTTGAAAAAAAGAAAAAATGCAATTAAATATTCTCATTATATTTAAATAAATATAAACTTTCAAAAAACAAATTATTTTCTCAATAATTTAAAAGATTTTGATATATTACATTGAATTAACAACTACATCAATTGATGGACAAAGAATGGTAAAAAAATGCAAGAAAATTCATAGAATAAACAGGAACTCTCTTTTCTCCTCTAGAAGCTGATTAAGGGCATGGAAAGCTTTTTAATCCTTGTCATTCGTTCTCATGAGCAAAGAGATGTCTGAAGTTGACCAGTCATCGCGACCGCTTCGTGGTTGGTCGATAATTGACCCGGCAGCTCTTGTCTGTGGAGGGTAATCGGAAATGACCATTTATCTCTTCTGCTATATTTATTCCCATAGACTTTTACTATTTTTTGATGGAGCTCTTGGGACATCACAGAATAATGGTTTCGACATTGGATATGTTTTTATCTTTGACTTGGTAAGAGAAAAGAATTTCCTTTTCCATTGTCACGACAACTGAAAAAAATTAAATGCCTTTTATACAACCATTATATTTTTATGCATAAAATGGTTGAATTTAGGTGTGTAGGAAATTAAATATTTTTATACAATAGAATGTATTTTTGGTTTTAAAGATATTTTTCTTATTTGGCATTGGCCTCCTAAATTAGTTTGCTCAATTCGACGAATCGAAATAAATTTGAAAAATCCTCCTACAACAACCAGACATGCACCCAGTATTTTATCTCAACAAAATATAGTTTTAACTGTTTATGAAAGCTCAATAGGTAATAATAAATAATATAAAAAATATCTGAAATCTAAATTTCATGAATTAATTATTTTATATAATTTTTACAAAATAAAATGTAACTATTTTCATGGAAAAAAATAAAGAAAGAGAACATTAAAACTAGAAGTATTGCACAAAAAATTAACAAATTATTTTTAAAAAAAGTTACATAAATATACACTTCTGACTAGTAAAATTGCTACACCAAGAAAGCTACATGCTACAGACATGAAATTTAAAAGACAGGAAGAAGGTGCTGTAATACACAAATGATTAGCTTTTCAGCGCATTCAGACAAAGCAGACACCGGTAGCGTCACCTACAACATGTTTAAATGAGTTTCTCATAACAAATTGTTAAACCGGTTTTCATACACAAATTGTATTTGAACGTTGTTGCCTGGTGAAAGTTGTTGTGGTGCCTCGTGTAAGAAGCAACCTCGAAATGCGTACCAGCACGTTTCTGAGCTTTGATAAAGGTCGAACTACTTTTTCGATATTTAGATTTTTTTTCAGTCTCGTAAGATATGAAATCCTCGTTAAGCTTTTGTTTTAATTCCATATTAAATATTTTAGTAAACTCAATGATAATCTTTCATTAGTTTCTCTTGATTTTTTTGATCCGAGCTTATTTCTTTAATCTACTAAATAAACTTTTTCCAAACATCCTCCTAAGCAGTTGTTTAAATCTTAATCAACTTCTAGTTGATGGAATGCATGCGAATGGTTATCGCCAAATTGATTTTTTGCATTAGAAACAAAAAGACTTTTATCAAAGAGGATACCGCCTTGAACGAGGCACACTAATGAATATTTTACTTTTAGAAACTATTATTAAGGAAGAGTATGAAACAAAAGAAACATTTTGTTTCAATATTTTTTAATATGGAAAAACCTATTATAAAAAGTATGATGATTTGGAATTTAAAAACATTAACATAACATATAGGTGTTCGTGGTAATCTATAAATTTTCATTAAATCTAAACAAATTTGAATTGAACGTCAACTTCAGACGGCAGTAAGAAGAATTATAAAGTGAGCAGACAAAAATGGGTTCCGTTTCTCCTACTAAAAAACTTCGTGTGTTCATTTTTGTAAGCTGCGAGGTCTACAACTCGAATGAGAAATTTTGTTATATGGGCAATAATTTCCAGTTGTACCAGAGGAAAAGTTTTAGGCATTTTTTTTTTCTCAAAACTTTCTTTAATTCGCCCATATTTAAATATCAAGTGAAAATGCACTGGGGAACATCGAATTTTCAAAACATTTTTCTAACACAGTCTCGAGAGCTGAACAAAAATCCCTTTTAAAAAATTATAAATCCTTAACATTACTTAAACTAGTCTATGGCCAAAGCAACGCTTGAAAAGATAAACACTGTTCAGCATCAAGTCCTGAGTTTCTCCTGCAAACCTTTTTTTTTTTTTTTTTAACCTCACTTGTTCATGTTTATATGTCATTAATCATGGAACAACTCTAAAGAATACACATGATAGAATGTGTGTTATATGATTTTATATGTTTTTATGATTTTTAAAATGAACACATAATATATGACAAAATAACGATTTTATGAAGATCTATGATTCAATATCAATAGAACAGAAGTCAAAATTGAACCAAAAATCTAGTCGGAACTTAGTTAATCTTATTAGTTAATAGTTAACTTAGTTAATCTTATTTAATGCTAAATCGCAACGTTGGTGAAAAAAAAAGTCAAAGCCGAAATGCTTAATTATGTGTTAAATGTTTTTTCCTTTGCCTTAGTTTTTGAAACTTTCTTAGAACTTAAAATAGTTTTGATATCCATCAAGTTCTGAACACAATGTAAAACACTATAAGAAAAAAAAAAATCTTTAAAGATTTTTATAAAGAAAATGAATTATTTTGATTTAAAAAAATCTAACTTTTTACTGAAATATAGTTGTTCATCATTCGAACATTTTTTTTTTTAAAAACCTCAACAATATTGAACACCTAAGATTCAAGAATTTCATGATGCAGATTAAAATTCTTGAATGATAAATAAATATTTTATTTAAAAATATATTTCCAGTGTTATAAAAGCGGTTTTTAATTTCTATTCCTCACTCATTGGCATTTGTAAATATCCGCGAACCCAATCTAGCGTTGTGAACATTGTGAAAGTCGCTAAACACTCAAATAAGTCATCTATTTTAGGTCAAGATAATTTATCTTTAATTATTTTACTATTTAATTTCATATAATTAACACCTAACCTGAGTTCATTGTTTTCTTTTTGACTAACAGTACCGGACTAGCATAGTGAACGAGCTTCAGAGACAATACCAAAAGCAGTATCAAAAATAATGCTTATAAATTTTGATTTAATATCACCAGTTATAGAATATGCCTTGAAAAATGTGAAGTATTATTTAAAACTATTATTCTTTTCTTTAAATGAAATATCGAATACGATAGGAAGTGCATCGAATTACGAAGAGGAAGTTTCAATGAAACTTATTATACCTCCAGTTCCATTACCTGAAATTTCCTTCCATTCTTTCATTTTATCCTTGATGAACCTACTCTCACTTGCACTCACTCTGCACTAATGGGTTTACTCCTCTCTACTTCCTTAATACTAAATGTTGTACACTCTAACGACCCAATTTCTTTGCAAAGCAATCCCTAAACTCATTGACTAACTCTAAAATTTCCCTTTTATTCTCAATTGGTGTTCTTTCGTCAAATCTAATTTCACTCATTTCAATTAAACGTTTTTTTCCTTTATTACATTCACATCACCACTCTCCTCATTAACCAAAAAGGGTCTAATTCAATTACTCTTCCTATACATTTATTAACACAATAACATAAGGATTTCTTACTATCTCTTTTTTGGAAGCAGATTACAAGGTGAACTTTGCTCTTAATCTTTTCGAAGAAAATCTATCACTTTCAAACCAGCTATTTTATTTTTCATATTCAACCAAAAAGCATTTCTTTAAATAGCCAACTTTTAAATATTTTTCCCAATTTTTCAAAATTTTTATCTACATTTCTTATTTTACCAGGTCATCCGTTTGTCTTTTCGAAAATAAAAATTCTTTACATTCTTTTTTTTTTTTTGTTATGGTTACATTAAAGATGCTAGCGCGGAGTAATACCAAACATTCCCCATTCTTCTCTTTCTGTTTTAAGCTTTCTAACTGATTGGCCTTATGATTTTTTGTTCCCTTTTAAGCTTTTACCATTCTTAAAAAAGTCCTTAAATTTTAGTTCAGCGGGCTTTTTTTATCTAGGGAGAACCTTAATCTTTTTCAAACAAGAAGAATATCACTAATAGAGCAGCGAACGGAATTTCAGTATTGAGATTTATTTCAATTTTGTAACGGAAATAAATGCTACGAACTTCCATTTTAGATGGCAGCATTTTTGGAGCAATGATGAAGACATTTGTAAGAGAAAATGTACTCTCAAAAATATACACTTTTGTTATCAATTATTGTTTTTGTACTTGAACTTTTGTTTATGTGTTTAAAATGTGATTTGATTTTTATATAAATTTGGTAAATTTTTCGGGTTTTCAAACTTTAAGAGTAATAGAGAGTCATAAACTTATTTTCGAAATTTGAAATTTTTGTCAAAGTCATTTTTAGGCCACAAAATGGTGGGAATGGGATTTTATACACATTTATTTTTTATTTATATACTATCAACAATTTCTCTAGAATTGAATAAAATCTAATTTAAAGACTCTTTTTATTCCTTTGTAATTGAAATGAGAAAAATATTAATTAATTAATTTTTTTTTCATTTATCGTTAAGAAGATTCTGTTGACACCAAAAAAAAAAAAAAAAAAAAGATTTTTTTTCTTTTATTCTTTTATTCATTTTTTTAAATATGGCAGTTAAATTTGCAGTTTTTTTTTTTAATGCTTTAAGTTTTTATTTTTAGCTGCATGTTTTTTTATTTTTTTTTTTTTTATTTTTTTTATTGCAAGATTTTCTTGTTTTTTTCCCCTGTCTCTCTTTCTTTTTTTTTTTCTCAAAATTAAAAAATTTTTTTAGAAAAAAAAATGTAACTGCTAAAAAATAATTCTAGATAAAGAGAAAAAATATCAGTCCTTTTGAAATGGATAAAAATATTTTTTCACTGCATTTGCTGTATGAAATATCGTTGTTGTCAAAAAGGGCTAAAAATGCAAACATATTAAAGTGAATATTTTCCTCTAAATAATTAATTTTTGACAATACTTCTTTTAATTATATATTTTTAAATAAAATATTTATTATCATTCAAGAATTTTAATCTACATCATGAAATTCTTGGAATCTTAGTTGTTCAATGTTGTTGAGGTTTTAAAAAAAAAAAATGTTTGAATGATGAACAACTATATTTCAGTAAAAAGTTATGATTTTTTTAAATCAAAATAATTCATTTTCTTTATAAAAATCTTTAAAGTTTTATTTTTCCTCTTATAGTGTTTTACATTGTGTTCAGAACTTGATGGATTTCAAAACTATTTTAAGTTCTATGAAAGTTTCAAAAACTAAGGAAAAAGAAAAACATTTAACACATAATTAAGCATTTCGACTTTGACTTTTTTTTTCACCAAGGTTGCGATTTAGCATTAAATAAGACTAGATTAACTACTAAATAGTTCCGACTAGATTTTTGGTTCAATTTTTGACTTCTGTTCTATTGGATGTTGGTCATAGATCTTCATCAAATCGTTATTTTGTCATATATTATGTGTTCATTTTAAAAATCATAATTTAGTCATATATTATGTGTTCAGTTTTTAAAAATCATAATTTAGTCATTTTTATGTGTTCATTTTAAAAATCATCTTTAGTCATACAATTCAGTTAAAAAGGTAAGTCATTATATATTTTCATTTTAAAAATCATAACCAGTCATATATTAGATGCAGTTAAAAATCATAATTTAGTCATTATTTAAAACTCAGTTATCATTTTAGTTATATTATGAAATAGTTAAAAATCATAAAGTCATATATTATGTATTCAGTTAAAAATCATAATTTAGTCATATATTATGTGTTCATTTTAAAAACATTTAGTCATATATTATTATTCAGTTAAAAATCATAATTTAGTCATATATTATGTGTTCATTTTAAAAATCATAATTTAGTCATATATTATGTGTTCATTTTAAAAAATCATAATTTAGTCATATATTATGTGTTCAGTTTTTAGTAATAGTTATTTTTAGTAATTTTAAATGCATCTTTCGAAACAATGAAAAGGGAGGTTATACATTTTGATTTGATATCCCCAGTTATGCAGATGCCTTGAAAATTTGAAGTAATAAAGACTATTCTTTTGTTTATATCCATGTGCAATCAATTTTAGGAAGTGCATCGAATTCGAAGATGAAGCTTCAATGAAACTTATTATACCTCCTGTTAAATTAGAACCTGAATTTTCAGAAAAATGCGAAGATTTTAGTATCTTCAAAAATTAATTTATTATTTGATTGCTAGTATCTCTCAACTAACTGACTCACACAAAAGCTTTAATCGCTTTTCTCTTTTAAAGAAATGCGAAACAGAAACACGGGAGGATACATTTCAATCATTATTTACAGCTTTAATTGAAAGATTTGAAAATAAAAGACTACTTGTTTATATCCATGCGCAATCAATTTTAATAGACGCAATTCAATATGAATCATGAAGGATTAAGATCATTAACTGATACTGCAAATTAGAACTTAAGAGCTTTAAAAATTTTTAATTATGAAAAGAATTATATGTGTTATGTATTTATTTTAAATGTAATTATCACAAAACTAGATAAGAAACCCCATGCAATTTGAATTAACTTTAAAACTTTTTACTTTTAATATTGGTCAGCATTTCTTGTTGTTCTGTCCACTGAAAGCTTGACCTAGGATGCTTTCTGGCAAGCGCTGCACAGATGTTACTCACTTTGCATTACCCAGGGGATGCGTGTAACTTGAAGATACGGACGCGGAGTAACAATGCTCCCGCAACGATCCTATTAAGACTGGAACCTACGGTGTAAAGTGGATTCGAACCACTACAAGCATCCATGGCACCGCCGGGACTCGAACCCGAAATGGTCACCGAGCGCCAGAGCGCTAGCCACTCGGCCATTCAGGCCCCCTTGAGTCTTAATATTGATCAGCTCTTCTTGCTTTTCTGTCCACTCAAATTTCTCTATATATTTCAGTTTTTCTATTGGTCAGCTTTATAGATGTTTTCTTCAAATTATGCAAAATATTGTAGTCCAAACAAATTTTATATGAATATGCTTTTAATTCGGTCAGGGGTTGTTTTTTAATGATGATATTTCCTTGAAATTCTATAAATTTTGTAATCCAATATTTAATCTTTTTGATAATTTTTTTTTCAATTTCGTTAAACGTCATCTCTTCAACCTTTTAATTTAAGCCAGTTCAGCTTTTAACCCCAAAAGCTTGGCAAAACATCCAAATCTCTTTAGAATTAACAATTGGTACTTGAGATTTTTAATCGTTTTAAATCTCATCTTTTCCACTCTTGCCTCTTCAAAAGAAGCCAAGCTGGCTTCGATGCCTAAAGCTTCACACATCATCCAAACAGTTTTTGAGTACACTAGTGGAAGTACCTTCTGTTTGGTTGGTACTGTTACATCAACTTTCACTTTAACTGATTCACGCAAACTCTCAAACTTTATCAATTTCATCATTAAAACGTACTCGACAACCAAAAACAACGATACTACATCGTCTCCAAAAGCGAATTTTATCGCACAAAAGATGGCTTGCAGACAAATTCCGACAACTAGCGTTGCTAACGCAGCCATTTAAAAGTTTCTCACAGTAAAATCAAAATTAGCAAAAATCTCTCAAACACTTCGTTTGAAAATAATTCTTTTAACTCAAATCACACAAATCGCCTGCTTATTGTTTAATAACAATGAACTTTTATTGAATTATAATAACAATGCTAACAATATATGACTTAATGCGTTATATTTTTTAAACAATAAAGCATTGTTGTATAAGGGCTTATTATGAATTGTTTCCACAATAATGCAATTAAGTCAAGTATTGTTCAATGTTCAATCACGTTTTGACAACTCCTGTAGATTTTCTATAACTTTCTGTATAAGGGGGAAAAGGAACAGATATAATTGAATAGAAATATATTACTAAATAAGAGAAAATTAATATTCATTTTAAAAGAAACCAGTAATTTATTAATAAAAAACATTTTACATTTACATTTCCTTACATAAAGATTTTGTATACTGGATATTGCAGATGAAAACAATCCTGCTCATCTTCTTTTAATTTTTATTTAAAAAAATAAATCCACAATACAATATAAATCCGCAACATACTATAAAGAGGAATTTTCAAAATAGTTTAAAGATATACAATTTAATACACAAAAATTAATATATTCCATTAAACATACACTAGTGATAAAATAATAATCATCAATTCCTTCAATCATAATCGATGCAGCATTTTGAGCTTTTTCCCCTAATTTTTTACCAATCATATTTAAAACACTCTTCTTCTTTTTCAATGCCACAACAGCTCCACGGTGAGCCAAGGCCATCTGTCTACTGGCAAATTCCGAAATAGGAGATATTTTCTTTTACAGGGTAGGGTTGCCAACCCTATGCCAAATAGTTATGTTAGATAGGGACTTACAGTTTAAGGTGCATTCGAAACCACTACAAATATCCGGGGCATCGCCAGAATCGATTCCGAAACCTGTGACACAGAGCGCCCCATTTTAAATATTGTAAACAGTTAAAATATTAGAAGGTTTTGCTTCCTGTCCCTTTTCTTGACAATGCCCATAGTTTTTTTTTAATCAAATGAAGTTCCAGCAGTAGGATTAGTCAATTATCAACGACTAATGATATTTATGATGAGCTTAGGTAAAAAAAAATTTTTCTTTAACTTTAGTTATATAGTCTATTATTGAAAAAATAAACGGGGAAATATATATTATATATATATACGGAAAAAAAGGGTTAATTATAATGGGCCCAAGTTATGTCACTATTATTTATTGTATTTAAAGTTACATACTAGCAAACATCAAAAGTTATTTTCAAAACAAAAAGAAAGATGTGACATTCAACCTTACAAGGACAGTATTTGGCCACTACTAAGGAAGTTCAGTCAGCATATAGAGAGCGCTGCTAATGCGCTGCAGTAGGTGTTTCCAGATATAAGAAAGGTTCTATCTACTGTTCAATTACAACAGAAGCTATCCTCCCTTCCCTCCATCCATAATTATATTACTCATTGGATGTCCATACCACACTGCAGGACATTGAGGATTAGTCCCCACAACAACAATTAGATATTTTTACAGAAAGTTTATATTTTAACTTTTTGAATAACTATGGTTGCTTGACAAACTATAGTTGTTTGAATAACTTGTTTTTTTTTTTTTTTTTTTTTTTTTTTTTTTTGCATGATAAAGGAAAATTTAATAATTTGAAACATTGCATTAATATCAAACTTATTAAAATATCAAATCACTCTATTATCAAATCTCAACTTAATAAAAAATGTTTCTTGTAAAGCTATTACAAATACTATAAATCCTTTCGAATTTACGTCCTTTAATAAACTTTACTTTTTTTTTTTCTAATTTTACAAGACTAAAAAAAAAAAAAAAGCTATTGTTCAATATTTAGGGCAGAATCTAGGACATAAGAAATCTGTTGTATTGAATCTGGCTGACTTTCATTACTAATCTGAGAAACTTTTTCCTTCTTTTTCCTTTCTATTCTCGTGTATACAATCCCAAAAGGCGGACGTAATAATGAAATGGGTGTCGAAAGAGATTGGGATAATGGTTGCATGGAAACCTGTTTGTGTTACTTTTTCCGTGAGAGCGACAATAAAGTGACGATGTGAAAAGAGGACTGTCAAAACATATATCTATTGACGACATTCTAGAAGAAATGGCGAACAATTTGTAAAGTGCTCTCTTTCAAACGTGATATATGTATATATATATTGCGTGATTAACCAACCATTACTGTTTTGATTATTATAAATTAATTTAACAATCTTTCACAATAAAAACAATATTTTATTAATGCATATAATTTTAAATCGTATAATTCATATATTCGTATTTATGTTAATTGTTGCAATCACAATGTAATATTATAATAATATATACCTCCCGCGGACCAATAGGTAGAAATCCAACCTTCCGAGGCCCTGGCAACCTTTTTCCAGACTTTTGATTGATCTGACTTTTAATAATATTTTTAATCCATGGACACGTTAACAACAACAACAATGTAATATTCACTTAATGATTAGAAATTATACCTATTGTTTACCATGATTGTATATTTATACTAGCAGAGATGACTAACTGTTGTTAGTTTCAATAAATTTAATAATTTTTCATTTTTTTTTTTTCAGGTAAGTTTTTCAATGAAGATGGGAAGGGATTGAAGATTTCAGTATTCGTAATGCTTTTAAATTGTGGAAACAGGAAAGGACTTTCTTGCCGACCCAATCCCAATATTATTTAAGTGTTTTCCCGAACTATTAAGATAGCAAAATTTCTATTGTAAGATTACTGTTAATAATGATTATTAATAGTGAGTATATGGTGATATTCAAAGTAAAAATCATTTATATTATTCCTATTACACATATGTGGCATGTATACTCGTCTCATGTAACTATTTTTAACTATAAATTTATTACTGTAGACTGCATAGAATGTAAATGTTATGTTGAGCATTTCAGGAAAACCATATATTTTTCATGTAACATATATTTTTTGTAACATATATTTTTCATGTATATAAAATGACAAATTCTTACTAGATCAAAAAAAAAAAAAGAAAGAAAAAGTGTAAATAATAAGAAAACAATAACACATATAAGAAAAAAAGAAAACAATAAGAGTAGTAAAAAGTCAATGTCACATCAGCAAAGTTCTTGCGCTCCAATAATTTTTCACTTAGGAGTCCCCATGCAAGGGCGGACATCCTTCTATATGGCGCCTGTCCATGTTCTCCTCTTTCCCCCAATTTGGATTATCAAAAATGCCAAAGCAGTGCAGATGGCTGGCCAAACAGTCATGTGAAAGATTCACCTCCATGAATGCAAAAACATCAACACCGTAGCTGATAAAGGAATGTTGAATCTCAACTTTCTTAGATTGCGACAAGTCGCCTACAAGCCAAGTTATCGCAAGCCAACATAGATATTCAACCTTGTGGTTCAAATGAAACAATTGCTCATTACATTACAAAGTATATATCAAAATCAGAACCAGAAGGTGTCACCAATAGCATAGCGTAAACCATTAAAAAATTTAGACGCGAACAGTCAAACATATCTGGACAACTCTTCCGAATTTGCATGAGCATATTGAAGGAATGGCAAGTCTCCTCATGTGAATGCATCTTCCGATTGGGTCACCTCAACTTAAGAGAAAGTTCACGTAAAGGTGTATTCCTGAATACAAGAAAGCCAGTAACGCGAAATAGAATGATCAAGTTCAATGAAGTTGGCCAAGCAGAAGGATTCACTGCGAACATATTTGAGCGATATAAAATTCGTCCATTGGGTGAAGCGCATGGATACAATTTCAATACAATGAACTTGAGGACATTTGCAATGCTCTTTGAACCACACTATCCAAGAAGAAGGAAAACAGTGAACACAATATTGATGAAGACGCTTACGAAGAATAGCCAACAAGAGCGCGAAGAAAATTGATTGCACTTCAAACTGTTCAATATATATCATAGGTGACTGTTCCATATATCATAGCTGTTAATGATGCAGAGAATTACTATTACAGCCTTCTCTTGCAATATGTGCCTTGGCGTTAAGAAGATGAATTGTTATATGACTTCAATAGTACACGGAAGCCTTTCAGGCACGAGAAGAGTTGTTAAGAGAGCAATGCGAAATGATGGAAATATATAGAGAACGAGATCGACAATTGGAAATGGCGCTTAATAGAGCACATGAATTTGAACTCTGAACCGAGAGCTGAGCATTAGATCATGGTGATATTGTGGAGATCCCGAAGAAGAACGAATGAATGAAGAGCAATTTGAAAGAGCAAAGCAAGCAATGAATGTAGGACAACGAGAGATATTCATTAATATAACACGCTGTGTGCAAGAACAACTGAATGGTAGTCAAGATCGCTTGAGGATCTTCCTCACAGGCAACGCAAGAATTGGCAAAAACATTCCTATTCAAGCTTCTAATGGAATCAAATAGATTAATTATATTCTAAAGGCAAGCCAGTTATAAAGGTGTGTGCTTTAACCGGTGTCGCAGCTCGCGTGGTAGGGAGGACAAACATTACACATCACATTGAGATTACCAGTTCAGAAAGATGGAAGACTAGCGCCAATGCAGAAGTTAACTAGAAATTAGAGAGTTTCTGCATACCGTATTTTTAAAGTACTGTATGCAAAAACTCTCTATTATCTGAAAGTTATGCGTGAACAATGGAAAGATATCGAGTTACTCTTCGTTGATGAAATATCGATGGTGCCATATGAGATGCTATGCGTGATAGAAAATCGATTGCAGCAATTGAAACAGACAACGTGTTATTCGATGGTATCAATCTGATAGTATTTGGTGATTTGATGCAACTACCACCAATCGGAGGATCTCAAGTCTTCAATTAACCACAGCACATAGCTCCAGCAACACATCTATGGCAATTGTTCACGTTAGTAGAGCTTCGTGGCAATATGTGACAGCTAGGCAATAATATATTTTTGAAGTATTAAATGTCGGACAGATTAAACAAAGACATATGTGAAGGCTATTGAATAAAGCGTGCAACAATGATGATAAAAATGGCGAGCTCTCAATTGAAAAGGCACTACGTATCTACCCTGACCAACGACCAAGTAACAAAACATAATGATGCAGTATTACAATACATCAGAAGAAAAGTAATTGCAATATCGAAAATCAAAGCGCAATACCAGTTGGTAGATGCTACACGCACACGTAACATCGAAGCCTTAGATATGAGTAAAATAATACCAACTGACATCAATAAAACTGGTGGTCTTCCTGCAGAATTAGAGATATACGTCGGTGCTAAAGTGAAATTAAGATAAAATATATGTGAAGAAGGGTTTGGTTAATGGTGCGATTGGATTCATCACCGAAATCCATTGGCCTAATTTCCGCCACTCGCAAATGTATGAACAAGACATTCCATCAATCACTGTGAACTTTGGCAATAATAGTGTTTATAGAAACAAGCCAATATCAGTGCAATTCCCGCCAAACGCAGCTACGGTACTGCTGAACGAAGAATACTATCATGGGCATCAACAGTACATAAGATGCAAGGTAGCACTGTAGATTATGCAGTAATATATCTAGGACGAAAACTCTTAGCAGTAGGTCAAGCATATGTCGCCTTGAGTAGTGTGAAATCTATTAATGGACTATTAATTGAAGAACTGGACTGCTCAAAACTCACTGAAAGGTCCCTTGCAATAATGAAGCATTACAAGAGATGGATAGAATGAGAAATTATAGACCACCATCAATTTCTTAAATTAGAAATGAAAAAAACCAGAAAGCGAATAAATAGTAACAAACAAAAATAATAGTCCAACACCATATATAGAAAGGAAAATGGAAAATTGCAAGGAAATTCGCTTTTTTTTTTGTCACTTAATATTTTGATTCTGTCATATGTATATGCATATTTATATTAATTGTAATTAATTAATAAAAAGTAACTAAAATAAAATTTTCTTTGTTGACCTAAGTAGGAATTGACTTTAATCTAATATATAAAATTCTCGTGTCACAGTGTTTGTTGTCAAACTCCTCCGAAACGGCTTGACCGATTCTTATAAAAAATTTTATGCATATTTGGAATGTCTGCGAATCGGTCGTAAGATATTTTTTAAACCCCTAAGTGATAAGGGCGGCCCATCACTAAATATTTTTTAAAAATTTTTTTGGCAAAACAATGTAGTGTTAACAATGTAATCGGTAACAATGTAGTGTTAACAAATCGGTAGCAATGTAGTGTTAACAATGTAATCGGTAACAATGTAGTGCTAACAATGTAATCGGTAACAATGTAGTGGTTTTTTTTAATTTTATTGTCATGACATTACAGCACATGTGTTTAAACAAAAATTAAAGTCTTTAATCGGCTTCATTACAAAATTACATATATTTGGCCCCAGACGTTGCTGTATTTATTCGGTTGAGTGGCAAAAGCGAGGATTATCCCATGCTCACATTTTGATTTGGTTCATCGACAAAATACGTTCTGAAGACATCGATAGTTTAATTTTAGCAGAAATTCCAAATCCGTCTACTAATCAATTATTGTTTGATATTGTCACTACAAACATGATTCATGGCCCATGCGGCCATCTGAATCGTTCATCGCCTTGCATGGTAGATGGAAAATGTACAAAGTGTTTTCCTAAAGATTTCACCAACGATACAGTCACACATGTCGACGGGTATTCAATACACTGCGTAAAAAAATAGAAGGACAGTGTTTTTTGCCAATTAATATCGCTTATTTTCTCCTAACTACCAGATATTTATGCAGATTTAGTTTAATGACCCTTTTTTTCATTTTAGGCAAAAATTAAACATCTACCACTAATATTAATAATAAAATTAGTATATATAATTTCCGATGCGTAAAAAAGTAGAAGGACATGCTAATATATTTAATTTAGTAAGTTGTTCTTTAGTTAAATAGGATTTTGTACTTTGTTTTATCCTTTTCTGCCAAAAATCTAATTTGTTTAAAAGTTATGCTGTTTCACCCTTCTCCTAAATGCCTAAAGGAATACTTTGAACGATTTTCAAAAGGCCAAATTTCCGCATATCAAAATGATGGTAAAGGTGCCAGAGAGATTGCTCGATTGTTGCAGGTGAGCCCCAATACGGTTTCAAACTTTATCAGAAATCCTTATAAAAATGGAAAGAAAAAGAAGACTGGTAGACTGAAAAAAACACCACGTGATGAAAGAAAACTTGTTCGTGTGCTTAAGAAGAATAAAGGAAGTGTTTCAAAGGCAAGAAATCAAGCAGGACTTAATCATGTGACGAAACAAACAGTTTACAACTATTATAAAAGATCTAAAAATTCATTTTCAAAACGGAAACATCATCCTAAGCGGACACAAGCTCACATTGATAACCGCTTTTGCGTGGGCATTGTCTGGGGAATGAAGACGAATACTATTCAACACGACAAATGGGAGGAGGGAGTTTAATGGTTTGGTTGGCTGTTGGATACGGAGGAAGGACAAGTCTGGTTTTCTTAAATGGTAGGCAAAAACATACAGACTACATTCAAGGGCTGAATTCCGAGCTTCTTCCTTATGTCTCTGACTTGGGGGGGGTGAAGATTGGAAGTTTCAGCAAGACAGAGCTTCCATTCACACCGCGACTGGAGTCAAAAATTGGTTCCTAACAAATAATGTGGATGTTTTACCATGGCCAGCCAAAAGTCCTGACCTTAATATAGCGGAAAAACATCTGGGCAATGCTAGTTCGTCGAGTTTATGCTGATGGAAGGCAATTTGATTCGCTAACTCAGCTTCGAGAAGCATTGAATGACTCGTGGGATAATTTTGGTCAAACAGAAGTTCAATCTCTATTCAATTCATCCAAACAGAATATTTGAAGTTATAAAGGCCAATGGGAAGAACATTCCTTATTAAAATCACTATTTTTTCATTTATTATAATGCCGTCCTTCTACTTTTTACAAAGTTTCAAAAAAAGAGAAACTATTTTTGTTGCCATTAATATTTTATGTTTGAATATCATAATTCTGATGTTAAAATTGTATTTTGAAAATATTTGTAAAATGTTTCTAATAAAAATTTTAGTAAAAATAAAATATTTTTCGTTTTTTTGTTAAAAATCAAGTGTCCTTCTACTTTTTTTTTTTACGTAGTGTATATCGTCGAAGAAGTACCGATAATGGCGGGCAATCATTTACTAAAACTATCAGTAACGTAGACATTGAGATTAACAATCGTTGGGTTGTACCATATTCACCTCTGCTGAGTAAAACGTTCAATGTTCATATTAATGTTGAGTTCTGCAGTTCGGTAAAAAGAGCATCAAATATATTTGCAAGTATGTGAATAAAGGAAGTGATATGGCTGTATCTAGAATTGAAAATACCAATGTGAATGTTCCTCCATTGAATAACAACGATGAAATAATGAACTACTAAATTGGCCGATACATCAGCTCCAATGAAGTTGTCTGGCGTATCTTCGGTTTCCCAATTCATGAACGGGATTCAGCAGTTATCCATTTAGATTTCCATCTTGAAAACGACCAGCGTATTTTTCACTAATGAGACAGCTCTTGATCGTGTTATAAATCCACCAAAAACTACACTCACCGAATTTTTAATTGTGTAATCGTGCGGATGCTTTTGGTGCCTTCGCACAAACACTACTCTATTCAGAAGTAACAACCTCTTTTTACGTGGACTCAATCAAAAAATGGATGCCCCGCAAGTAAGGCACACCAGTTGATGCACGCCCCAGTTTATTCAAATCAAACAATTTGGGTCGTGTTTATACAGTCAATCCAAGGCATACTGAGTGCTTTTATCTGCGACTGTTGTTTGTTAATGTCACCGGCTCATTGTCATGTCAAGATATACGTGAAGTAAATGGACAACAGTATCCAACGTATAAAAAATGCATGCCTTGCACTAGGCTTGCTAGAAGACGACAATCATTGGGACAGTACGCTTAATGAAGCAGCATTAAACTGTTCAGGAACAGAAATTCGTCTACTATTCGCTATAGTGTTGACTACATGTTTCCCGGCTCGAGCGCAAACGTAGTGGGATTAATCACAAAGATTCAATGACTGAATATATATTGCATCGACAACGTAGAAGGTGCAACGATCTAATGATATCATTCAACGACCACCAAAACCGAAGTGAATCTGATTTAATCAACACACATATGAGTCGTTAACTGCAGTCCAATACTGTAGAAATGGTGCGTTTGTTACTCGCAATGTCCCACTACTGACTGATGAACAAAAAACCATATACCACCGCATTATGGTGTCAGTTTCTGGCAGGCCAAGGGGGATTCATTTTTTTAGATGCACCAGGTATAACTGGCAAAATATTTCTCATTTCGCTACTTCTTGCCGAGATACGATCAAAAATGACATTCGCATTGGCCGCTGCATCATCTGGTATTGCAGCTACTTTATTAGATGGAGGCAGACCAGCTCATTCAGCATTTAAGCTGCCACTGAATATTCAAAATAACCCAGTTTCAGTGTGCAACATAAAGAAACAATCGTCCATGGCCACAGTGCTGAAACAGTGTAAAATTATCATCTGGGATGAATGCACTATGACACAAAAACATTCGCTTGAGGCAATGAACAGGACATTGAAGGATATAAAAAAAGACAAACTATTTGGCGGCACTCTGTTACTCCTTTCAGGTGATTTCAGGCAAACACTTCCTGTCATTCCACGTTCAACGTATGCTGATGAGATCAACGCTTGCTTAAAATCATCATCACTGTGGCGTAATGTTGAAAAATTACAACTAAAAGTAAACATGCGCATTCAAATACTTCAAGATCCATCCGCTGAAACATTTTCAAAACAATTAAAGATATTGGCGATGGAAAAGTTGCTGTACATGAAAATACTGGATGCATAAAATTGCCGACAGATTTCTGCACAATAATCGACTCGCAAAATAATCTCATCGATCACAAATTTCCCGATGTATGCAGACAATTCAAAAATCTTGATTGGTTGGCAGAAAGAGCAATTTTGGCATCAAAAAAATGTGGACGTCAATGGTTTAAATTCCAAGATACAACAGTTGTTGCCAGGGGACTTCATACAAATCTATTGATACAGTTTTCGATGCCAATGAAGCTGTAAATTATCCAATTGACTTTTTGAATTCATTGATTTGCCCGGCATGCCACCGCAACATTTACAATTAAAGGTTTGAATCTCCGCTTATTTTGATATTCGTAATTTGAATCCCACCACGGCTGCGCAATGGAACACGATTAGTCATTAAAAATTAACGAAAAACGTTATCGAAGCCAGCATTTTGAATGGCAAGTACCGAGGCGAAAATATATTGCTGCCACGAATCCCTATGATTCCCACAGATGTGCCAATTGAATTCAAATCCAATATAAGCATTCTCGACAATCAATAAGTCGCAAGGCCAAACGATTTCTGTTGGTGGCTTATATTTGGGCACACCATGTTTTTCCCACGGACAACTATACGTGACATGTTCGCGTATGGGTAAAAACCATCCAGTTTGTTTGTGTTGGCTAAAGACGGACTAACCAAAATATTGTACACTCCATTGCACTTAGAGATTGATGTTGATTATTTTTAATTGCCATAATTAGTAGTAAAAATGTAGATAACTATTTTTGATGTATATACAGCTATTATATAATGTAATTTAAAAATATGTTTATTAATTTAATAAAATATAAAAGGATGCAATAAATAAATGGTTAGTGTGTATTATCATTTTATACGCCGTCATTGTCTGCAACGTTCCATTCATCTTCCAATCATAACCATTTCCATACACTTATAGTAAGTTAGTTTTTTTAGTTAAATAAAAATAATGGATATAAAATAATAATAATGTATATAATATGGATAATAATGTACAGTAGAAATAATGTACAAAAAGTATTGAAATTCCTTATAAATGATCATATTTGCTAACAAAGTCTGTTTTACAAATTTTATTTTAACATAGCGATTACAGAAGGAGAAAAGACAAACAAATATAACGAAATTTTCATTTAAATATTTTTTTAGTCAAAATCTACGAGAAAATCCAAAATTTACATGATAAAAAGTATTAGCAAAATTATGAAATTGACAAAATTATGACCGAAAACAAAATCAATATGTTTAGTACTTTGTATGCATACCTTCTGCATCTATAACAGCTTGTAATCTATTTCTCATAGAGGAAACTAAGGTCTTTGTTGTACTGTTGAGAATTTTGTGCCACCTTGCAAGAGTAAACGTTTGAGGTCGTCTTTACTTGAAATTTTATGTTTCTTGATTTCTAGATCCAGCAGGTGCCATAAATTTTCAATTGGATTGATCAGGCGATTGAGGTGGGGTTTTTTTAATTGGCGAGGGCATTGTAGAGTAGCCATTCACTGGTGAGATTCGCTGTATGCTTGGGGTCATTGTCTTGTTGAAAACGAATGATGTTCCCAAGCCAAGATTTTGAGCACTGATTTTGGTTATGGCGCAAAATGTCAATGTATGTACGTGCTGTCATAATACCATCAATAAAATCCATTAAAGCTGCCATACAGCCCCAAACTAAGACGCTGCCTCCACCATGTTTTACAGTAGCAGTTAAATGTTGCTTTTCCAATTCAGTATTTGGCCTCTCTCCACACATATCGTCGTCCATCACTGCCGAAAATGTTAAACTCTTGATTTGTCGGAAAAAAATAACTGTGCTCCAAAAACTCTTCAGATAAATCAACGTGGGATTTTTGCGAAATCTAACCTCTTTTCTCCTATTTATTTCCGAGATGAATGGTTTCTTTCTAGCTGTCCTCCTCCATAATAACTTCTCGTCAAAAACATTCCGTACAGCCCGTACGCTGAAAGTCTTTTTCGAAGTGAAAGCAACATCTCTAGATATCTGGGGTGCACTTATTTTAGGTTTTTCTTAACCTTGTTAATAATGACACGTTCTTCTTTGTAGAAAATATTCGAGGTCGTCCACTTTTAGTCTTATTTTCCGTTGATCCTGTTTCCTGAACTTTTTACAACACTTCTGACAGTAAATAAACTTATATTGAACTGCACTCCTATAGCACGATAAGTTAAACCTTCATTTCTGAGCCTAATAATCGTGTTTTTAACACTAACGTCCAACTCCTTCGATTTCGAAGTCATTTTACTGCAGTAATCGCAAAATAATGCATAGACACTTTGGAGTAGTTTTACAGACTTTATACCGGTAGAGTTTTATCAGTCGAAACATGATTTCAATGTAACAAAATTTGCATAGCAGTTAAAACTTTGCCAATACTTTGACATGCAAATTTTCGTTTTTTGAAAGAAAAAAAAATCGTAGAAAATGCAAATTAAAATAAAATTTACTATTTTTATATATCTAAGATGTCTTGTATTTAATTACGACAGCTAAAATTGCATAACATTTTATTTATTTGTCAATATGAATAAATTAAGGAAATTGCCAATACTTTTTTACCCACTGTATATGGTAAAACAACGTTTGCCGGGTCAGCTAGTTTTTTTTATATTATTTGTTTATGTGTTATAAACAGTTATAACACACAAAATTTTTTTATATTACTTGTTTTAGATACATTTTCAATAAAGACTGAGGTGCAAGAAAGTATTGGCAATGTATTGGGTTGGCGCGAAAGTAATTTCAATATTCGAAATGCTTTAAATTGTGGAAAAAGAAAGAACTTTCTTACCATCTCATATAGAGAAGTGGTTTCCCAAACTATTAAGATAGCAAAACTCCTATTGTAAAGTTAATGTTTAAACTGTAATAACGAGTTTTTGCAGATTGGCGTGGTAACATCTTCAAAGTGAAAATAATTTATATTGTTCTTATTACACATGTACTCAATTTTTTAAATGTTAATAAAAATAAACATATAAAACATTCATAATATTTCATCTCATTACATTTTCATATAACTACCAGAAAGACACCAAGTTTAGATCGATATTAGCTATCGAGAAAAAAATAGAAAAAGAAAACTGCAAACAATTCAGAAAATTAAAGAGAAACATATTCAGCTATCTAATTACATTAAATTATTTTAAAAATTTAATCAGGCAATCATATTCACAAATATTCATTTAAAATTTCACCATTCAAAAACATAAATACAAATCAAAACATTTAAAAATAAATAAACATTTCTTATTGCTTTGAATGACAAAGAGATAAAAACCAAACAATGAATTATTAATATTTTATTACGCTTAATAATATTATTTTAATGTTTTATTATTTATCACAAAGAACCCCAAGTATGTATTATCCTTATAAAACTTAACACAATATCTCTAAATAGTTCTGCCTACTTAAATGGCAAGTTTATCTAGATTCACTGAATTCTCCTAACACACAATTGACCCCAAACTCGGAATCTCGACATCAACATATATGTCAGTCATATGTTAGTTTACCGAACCGATGAAAGTCTGGGCGATTTCCGTCAGAATGATATGGTTAATACTTGATCCGCAGCTTACTCTTCTGATATATATATTCCGGTCCACTAAATTGAATTACTACACTGCCGCCACAAATTAATCTTTTTCGGCGCATTTAATTAATGTCTTGTCGAGAAATATTAGCCTCCAGGTTTAAAAAGTTGATTATGGTGAGGTACCATAAAGGCTAATGGTTTGCTAATAAAGCAAAACAACCCAACATTAGTTTAAAATTATGCCTCATATAAATTTGATTATCTATTTCCCTATTAAAACTAATTTTCTTACTTAATGAGCAATTGCAAGATTTTAAAATCTATATTGTTATAACATTAATAATTTCCGATAAATTTTTTTTCTTTTGCTTTTTTCATAGTGAATGGAATACAATAATTATTTTTAATTAAATTGATGATAAAAAGTATGATACAACTATGGATTCTCCCTAAAGACGTGGTATAAGTACTTTTTTTTTTTTCACAGGAACAGTTTACTGGCAAAAATGAAGGAATATTTGAACTGTCAAGAAATGAAAATGTATTTTAATAGGTTTGGAAGCGCTAAGCAAAGTTTGAAAAATTTATGTTAGTATTCGTAAAAATCGGTTTGCATAATCAAAGATACTGTTTTTAAAAGCTCTTCAATTTTTCAATTCTTTCTATTAGCTTACATTCTCCCTATACATATCTTGTTCAAATTTTCAATCGTTAAAAAATACTTTTATTCATCCATTTTGAGTTCAAATATATTTTTTTTTAACTTGTAGTGGTTGACACTGATGTTAATACAGTTTTTTCAAATATTAATTCATTCATTAAATTTAATTAATTAATTTTTGTTTTATATGGGAGAAATATATTCACGCTGCTCTTTCTTCTCATTTGCTCATCATTAATTAATTAATTAATAATTAGTTAATAATCTTTTCTCATAACTAATTATTAATTAATTAATGATTATTAATTATTTTAATCATTCAATTATTAATTATTTTTATTCATGTAATTATTAATTATTATTATTTTAGTATCAAATATTTTTATTATTCGTTTAATATATATTATTCAATTCTTAAAATAATGTCACTTCATAATTGAAATAATATAAAAAATCCTCTGATTTCAATTTATTCATTTAATTATTAATTATTTATTTTACTATCAAATATTTTTATTATTCATTTAATATATATTGTTCAATTTTTTAAAATAATGTAACTACAAATTGACAATAATATAAAAATCGCCGGATTCTAATTTAGCTTATTTTTCTGGTAATTATTATTCTTAATTTTTTTTACGTTTGAAATTTGAAACGATAGTATTTGAGTATTCTTGTTAATGTATTCTATATTTTTTAACTTTAAATGATCAAAAAGTTTTTAATTAAATTTGAAATATAGCCTAATATATTTGCTTTTATTATTTTTATCGTATGTATTTGCTTTTACTATTTTGCTGTAATTCGAGATTGCTGTTCTTTTTTTTTTTTCAATTCCTTCTATTAGCTCACACTCTAACTATATATATATATCATGTTCAAATTTTCAATCGTTCATAAAATACTTTTTATTCCTCCACTCAAGTTCAAATACATTTTTTTTGAACTTGTAGTGAGGACACTTTGATGTTAATACAGTTTTTTCAAATATTAATTCAGCAATTAGATTTAATTACTTAATTTTAGTTTTTTTTTAGATTTAAGTTGCCTATATCTACCAATAGATGGCGCCAGATAAACTTAAAAAAATGAATGAAAATTATTTATAAAGGATTTCTGCAATACAGTGAAAAAAAAAGAAGGAATTGATTTTAAAAAATTTGTTTTTATATTATTTGTTTAATCCAAAAGTTATAAAAGCATCAAAATAAGCAATAAATAAAAATCAGAGAGCAACAAAACTGTTTCAAGGAATAAAGCGAATCAGCGTTCAGAAAAAGAAACTCAAACCAAGATTTTCACACAAAACACGACATAGTAGCAGATTGCTTAAGTTCATATGTAAGAATATGTGTAAATTAAAAAATTACAGAATAATTCTCTAAGAAGAGGAAGGAGGAGGAGGAATCTATGTATAATGAATGACCCAGTGACAAGAAAAGAAATTCTTCGTTAATATAAAGAATCGAAAACTACTCTTTTTCATCTGCCAGAAATATAAAAAAGTATTTATATTTGCTAATAAACGCAAATATAATAAGCTCAGAGTTAGATGGTGCATAATAGTTTGAGAAAATTGTAAAAATTTTAAAAATAACTTGCATATTTAAATATAACGGTGAAAAGTTATGGGGGGGAAATTATTCATGACACAAAGGATCCCAAATGTATGTCGACATCCTAAATAAAAATTTAAAATAATCAGTTGTATATATTAGTCAACAGAGAACACTTTTTCATAGGATAATAATCCTAACTTATTACCTTGAGTATTCGAATGTTATTGATTCTGTCGCCAGATTTAAACATGATAAAAACATATTTGATCAGAATTTTAAAAACAGAATATAGGAAATACCAAATTTTTTCAAAAGCAGCTAAAATCTGTAAAAATATTAAAAAAAATAACAAAATAAGGCCCAGGTTTAAAAGCAATTAGTTTTAAAGTGTAGAAAAATGATTAATACGATTGATTATTTAATTAATTTAAAATTTCTTAAGAAACAGATTATTTATTTTGATCCAGCTTGTGGGGTAACAATCCTGAAGTCTAGTGGACAAGCCTATAACCTATTATTTTCTGCACTGATACATAAAAAAAACCCAAATTTTTTATTATATAAGTTCCCCATTTTGTTCATCTCTTGTATTTCATTTATTTTTTGTGTTTTTAAATATAAATTTTTAAATTAAATAGTTTGATACAGAAATTTATTTTATCGTACAATTATTCATCACATATAGTACAGTTCAACCATTATAAGCATAATTATTATAGATATGCGAAACTCAAGATCTTTTCATTAGTGTCCCTAATAATTTTCCTTATTTTTTTTTATATACTTTTCAATGGCAGAGGGAGGAATCTATGAGCACGAACTGTTGTTGTTTTGATTCACCAAATGCAACAAGACTTCCCATAAAATTATATACAGTACTTGTAAGATGCACTGCATGATTGCATTCAAAGTTGTGCAGTTATTGTACTACCGTTTCATATGTGCTTGTTTTCTTCCAATTTAAACCATCAATAACATCGAAATGCTACATTTGCAACTGCATTTACAATTTATAATATAAAGTAATTTTTTTATTTTCATAACCAGTGCTCATTTTTATTGAGTAATGCAGAATTTTTAAAAATAAATTTAAGAAGTTTTTATTAATTTTAGTGATTCTTTAAGAAACTTATTCATGTGCTGATGTTATTTTTTACAAATTAGAATGGAGAAAAAGAATAAGTGTTTTGAAAGGAAATTATAATCATTGCCATTACAAAAATATGAAAACTTATTACAAAATCTAAATTTTGTTCATTCATCTTTATTCTCCTTTAAGTAAAATTCTTCGCTGATGTACTGTTATTTTTATGACAGAGAGAAAATGTAATAGTAATTATTATATCTATTTGGGAGCATTATTGAATAAAATTGAATCTTTCTTGCTTAATTATTAAGAAATACATAAAATTTTCTGTTTTTAATTTCAAGTGCTATTTTTCTCGACAATAATTTTTACATTTACGTTTACGTTTACGACGGCATTTCTTTTAATGAAATGAAAAAAATAGTCGAAGAAGCGTTAAAGATAATAAGTTGCGAATGTAATGGATAAAAAAATTTATAAATTTCTGGAAAATTATTAGCTTTTTCCTATTCCTCTGATAATTCTATTTTTGTTTTCATAAAAAACTACATAGAATCAGTAATAGTTGACATCTCTGTTCTTCTCACACAAAAACATCTGTAAATAAATTTAATCATTCGTTAAAAAATTTAGTCCTTCATTTGCTACATTATACATTTATTATTGTATTTAAAGTGAATTTATTCTAAACAATTAAAACGAAATATTAATAAAAATGACAGACGCTTTAATTCAAAAAGCCTTTTAAAGCAGTAAATTTTCGTAATTGTGTTTTGTCATATATTTTTTACACGTGGCATATCTGTGGAAAAATTTTCTGAAGCACTGTATGTTCATCTTTTATTGTTAAATGTTAGGTTTCAAATAAAAGCCTATTCTGTAATTCAGCGTTTTCCCATAAAATTCAACTTTACTTACTGTACTAAAACTCATATTTGCCACTTTGAACATAAGCAGCACACTACCAGTAGTTGCAAAGTAGCTTAAGAGTACTTTGTATTTTATTAATTTTTAAATATTGAGTGAAAAATCAGCATCGGAGGAAATCAGTGCAAATGTGTGGTAATCACTCTAAATATAGTAATAAAAAAGATTAATTAGTAAAAAAAGGATACTAAATGTTATACTTAGTTTTTGTTTTTTATCTTGATATCAGAATATAGCCACATTCTGAAATCAGCATTATCTATTAAATTTCATACAGAACACCAAGAATCCATCATAATGAACAGCCGTTAAATTACGCACTAACCCACGGAATCTTAATTTTTAAATATTTTGAGAGAGGTGTTCTCTTTCTTACACAAACGGCTATATGCGTTAATCTATCTTTAAGTGAATGAAAGTTTCTCTTTTATTGAGATTACATAAGTGTTTCCTACTTTTTGCCTTAACAGTGCCACACAAGAAAACGTAAGACAAATAGACAAGAGCAATCAAAGGTTAAAAGAAAAATCTACACAAACTCTCGAAGAGATATGTTACATTTAGATAAGTAGGTTGGTAGAAATATTTTGGATATGTTTTACAAACTCTACAAGAATTATCAACGTGGTAATGAAATGGGTAATTTCCATTTAAAATCTCCAAAATTATTTTTTTACATTTTTAGCTCATCACTAATAGTTTGTAGACCTTTGAGAATTTTAGTGATATGAACCTGGAACTCACGATTTGGAGAAGAAATAATCAAGAATCTTACAAACCTAGATCGAAGTTTCGCTTTTGATGATTCACTTAAACTGGATCAATACAATGAATCTTGCATTATCTTAAATGTGGTAAAAAATTATGCCTTCACAGGGCCCCAAATTTTAGAGAGAAAAAAAGTATTCGGTTCTTAGACGACCCCGTCTGCATGGATCCCAACAAAAGAAATCACCAACATCAGCTTTGCAGTGGTGCTAGCTAGGACCTATAGGATCAACGTAACTCTCCTGAGGTGACCATACCCTTAAAGAGGTGCTCAAGAAGTTGTCCATCACTTGAATACTAAGTACCTCCAGATTTTAGAGTATGATAATCACCCACCGATTGATACACTGAAATCAGAATACCTCCCATCTTCCAGAAGCGGATGCAAAGAGATGTGTAGCCCACACAAGAAGTGCAACCCGGCTGGATTCAATACCCAGGATCCTCTTTATCCAGGACATGGGTCGCCATGCACAGCAAACACGTTAGTCTGGATACTGATATTTGAAACAAAAAAAAAAAAATGTTTAAAGAAAAGGTAAATGCATGATGCTGATGAATTGTAACAGCTATTAAGCAGACAGTGATATCTGCAATCTAGACGGTAAAAATAAATAAAGTAAAACAAAAAAGGAAGAGAAAAAAAAAAAAAAAGATAAAGATCATGGGGTCTCCCCCGGAGTCGGGGATACCTGTACACATCTAAGAAGATGAGCGCCTAAGAGGCGCAAGTACAGTATAGGATTAATTTCATGAAATACAAGCAATCTGCAGAGGTAATGAACCACATTGAAGTAAAAAATAGGAATAATACAAAAATTTGCGAAGTGGCGCTGGAGGGGATGATAAAAAATAAAAATTCCGAAAGAGACGGAGATGATGGGATTCGGTCGGAAAAAGGAACATTCTTAGAGTAGTATTTATTAAAATTAAGAAAATATTTATTGTAATAGATTGTAAAGTTCCTTCTTGAGAAAAACCATTTGTGTTGAAAATGTGAAATAATTTTAAAAGCAGATATATATATATGGAAAATAATAGTGTCAAAAATATATTTTCAGTGAAGGTTAAATGTTCTCATCACTCAATATTCAGGTCACAATGCATGGAATTTACATGATCTTTTCTATAAATGATTCATGGACTTTGAATACCTTCACACGTCCTTCGAAATCTCTGAGGAAGCCCTTTTCTCTAGTGAATATGGAAAGAGATTCGAAAAATCCATTTTTTCCTGTGTTAGAAAAAGCGGTGGACTGGAATACTGATATAAGGACAACGCTTTGAGACGAATCATAGAATTTAACACCCATTTTGAATTCTTTTTATGACAGTCTATGCGTCAAAGGAATTCGTTCCATAAATTGCATTTCAATGGAATTTGTAGTTTTCATTCCATTTTCTATAGTGTTGTAAAAAATTTGTTTGTTAAACAAAGCACAGTAAATTAAATTAATCATTTTATTTATATTAAAGTATTTAGCAAATGCATTAAGGACTACACAATGAAATCAAGATCACAAACAAAAGAATTGTAATTGCAATAAATTATATTTATGCACAAAAACTGCAGAGAAAAAAAAATCAAAAAAGTAATCGACAAAGACCCTTTCTTTTTATAAACACAATCAATTTGTATAACAAAGCCATGACATAAGCTGTACGGAAATTTTCGGGTATATGTGTGTGTGTGCGTTCGTGTGTGTGCACGTGTGTAATTACCTATATTTCTATAAGAACTATAGGTAATTTTCATATATATTATTAAAAAATAATAGCGTTTCCTGTAAATATTTATTTACAACAACTTGATAGAAGTTGTTTCGATAAGCTTAAATAGAATGTGTCAAAAATGCTATATATACCTAGAACTTTTTGAATTGTTTACCACGAACTCTTTACCATTCCACTTAACTGTAACCGTACTTCGGTGTAAGAATTTTTCTCCCTGGACTTTAGAACTTCATTGTCGGTAGTCATCCGTAGTAGGCGCGGGAATTTTTAGTCTGTATTTCTGATATTATTTTGCGTGTCATATCGCCATTGTAATGGGTAAATAAAAGGATTAAGGAAATATTTGAATTAACTCTCTACGTACCGTCCTTTCGGATATCTCATTCTTGCCTTTCTTCTTTCACTAGAAAGGTAAGAGAAATTTTATATAATGAAATTTTCTAGTTTGGCGGATTCTTTTGGTGAGGTAAAAACATGTATCATTGAAAAGCTTCTTGTTTTTCATTTAATTCGTTTTAAATTTATTAATTTAAAACATTTTTTTTTCATTATATTCATATTTTTAGCGGATTTTGCAACTGGCATGGATGCTGATTCTAACGTAGTAGTTGTCTTTTTGAAAATTGCCTTATCCAATAATATATCCTTTAAATTTTGTGATTTTTATCTATAGTTTTTTTACCGCCGAATTCATCTTTTGGATTAAATTTTGCCTTAGCATTGGGTAGGATTTTCTTAGAAGTAACATTCAAGAAACAGTATCCGATGTTAAAAGTGCAGATGTTAAAAGTTTCCCAACCCATGTCTTAGGATACCTACATCAGGGAAAGAAGAAAAGAAAAGAGTTCAGCGCTTAACGTTTCAAAGACCAAAATGGAAAAACAAGTTACCGGTTACTCCTTCCAGGAGGTAACTCGGAAACGGCTCTTCTCAGAGCCATATGGTTTGCGAAGAATATTCCGCTAAACTTAAGAAACTCTCCGTCATACGAGACACTATGTTTAATGCCTTAAAAATGACATCCCAACTTTTGACTTGCCTCAACATCTACAGGATATTATTCAAAGACGCTTTACATTCACAGAGCATGAAATTTGTAAATACATTCTAGATGCTGAAGAAAAATTCTTTCTACTCATCAGATGGTTGGTAACTCAATCAAGATCAATTTTGATTACAACATCCTTGATCTCCCTAAAGATTTCAATGAATTTGAAAATGGATGGCTGAGCAGCTACATACATATCAAACCTACCTACTTTTCATAAGTCGTTTGGGTACTTGTTGTTCTCAATGTAAAAGGCCTCCTGGACCTTGTCAATGGTTATTAGATCTTCCTG
The DNA here is from genome assembly GCA_021605095.1 of Caerostris extrusa. NCBI lineage: Eukaryota > Metazoa > Arthropoda > Arachnida > Araneae > Araneidae > Caerostris > Caerostris extrusa. Next base: position 207,109 of record BPLR01010826.1, read on the forward strand.
CTAAATATGCAGCTACTGCAAAAGATAGGCTCCTCACTGTAGAGAGGAGAACGCAGATGAGACTGTTTCCTTACTGTAAATGATAAAGATCATGAGAAATTCCTTTCTCCATTGAAAAGCATACCGCTAAAAAAAAACCGAGAACTTTAAATCAGGTTCTGAAATTCCTGTTATCAACTCCTCCACTCCACTTGATCAAGCCACAGACATGCAGACTGATGACTCATCGACCACTCAAAACAGAATGCCTCCAGTCATGGTCAACATTGAAGACCAAAATGCCAAGGACATAACAAATCTTATCGGATCTGAATTTGGCAATAGACTCATCCTAAAATTGGCTTCAAAGCACCTCAAGTGTACTGCACTTGACAATGAATCCTACCAAGATCTCATAACTTATCTCCAAAATAAGGAATTGAATTTCTACAAACTGCCCCCAAGTCGATGAGGTCCTTCAAAGTGATGCTCAAAGGGTTACCAGTCAACACCTCTTCTCAGAGATTGAAGATGAATTAAAGGAGATATTTCCGAACTTCAATGTTATTCAGTTTAAATCAAGAGTGAAAGCCGCCATTCCTCTTTGGCAACTTACCCTGCCCAAACTCAAAGAAAACTACAAAATCTATGACCTCAACTGCCTCCTTTATCTTAAGATAAAGGTGAAACCATTGATTAAAAAGGCAACCCAGTGCTATAATTGCAATAAATTTCACCATGGGAGCTCAAACTGTGGGTCAAAGTCAAGATGCCTCAAATGTGGAGGCCCCCATTTTTTTAAAGAATTGCCATATCAATGGACTTATTGAATCCCCCACATGTATAAACTGTGGAAAGCGGGGTCACCTAGCCTCCTGGAAAGGCTGTACCATGTTCCCAAAAGGCCACACGCAAGCCGCCGTCAAGCACCGAAACTCCACCAAAAAGATTCGCTTCCAACCCCATAGATGAGCGAATCTCTTTCGCTGACGCACTCAAGAATCAACACCAGAAGATCTCCCCAACTCAACCTGAAAATCCACAAAGAATCATCCCTACCAATGAGGACTTAAATTCCCTAACCAAGATTATCAACATTGTAAAAGAATTTTCAACCCTATTTCAATCGCTGGGCGGAATTGATTCCCTCTACGACAAACTCCAAAACAGCAACAGCCAAGATAAAAAAAATGAAGGTGCTTTTAACCCTTCTAAACCAAGCAACGTTATAAACAACTCTCTCTCTGAAGCCCAAGGCACTAAACTCTTCTTCCCTCTTCCTCAGTAGTCAATAGCACTAACCCTGCCCTTTATAGACGGGACCATTGGCTATAAATAGCTATGTTCTATATTTTTCAATGCTCTCTCATTCCAAACAGGAGCTATGGGCGCCTACGGGGCCAAGCACTTCATAATCCATTAAATCATCATCATGAAAAGTATGTTTTTTTAGGAGGGAGCAGAGAAAGAATACTCTGGCTCAGGGAGGAGGTAGCGGTTTTCGTTTGAGAGTGACAGTCACTTTTTTTTTTGTGTGACCAGTAAACTATCGTTCATCACGGAAACATAAATTTAAACTAAACTTTTTTTCATGACATGTCGCTATAATCACGGTTTTCCAGGAATAAAATGTTATCAGTGTACCCCGACCAGAATCCATTTTAGAATTAATTTTAGAGCAGAAAGAGTTTTTTAATTTTAGTTATTTCTGCTTGAAATCAAGGACTTAGCAATTTTTTTTGCTTGAGATAACATATTCTATATGCTGTTTTATTACCTGAAATTCCTTTGTACCACTGACGACTGTATTTTTTAAATTACAGGTTGGTTGGTTTGGGTTTATGGCACAAGTCAGATTTGGCTATGCTGCGTCAAACAAGGTTTAAATTAGAGGGAGAATGTTGATTTAGTAACAATGATACTGATAGGGTCTGCAGGATAATGTGTAAGAATGCTTAGTAATTCCATAATTTCAACATGTTTGTTTTCATACCAAGCATTTTAAGAATACCCGTACAAGGTCTTTTTACAAAGTGCCAAAATTCAATATTCATAAAAAAAATTGTCAGCTTTAAATTTAATTATGTCTGATGGTCTCATTCATTATAGCGTACTGTATGGCGTATCTTATTTAATTTTTATAGTGTGAACTTACCAGTGGAACTGTAGATCATTCAGCCATAATTCTATTCGAATAAAATTAAGGACTGACAATTTTTAAAGTGTTTTTATCTGCTCCCAAACTGTACTCGATAAATTCTTTAACAAATTCAAGACCTTTGTGCATATTCATTTAAAACAATAAGTTGTTTTGTAATTTTGTATGATTTGTTGTTTTCCGGTTATAAGGCGGAAGCTTGCGACAGTCTCAGCACATTCAAGTGCATAGGAGTATGGCTCTCTGTGCAAAGTATTTCCACCTTTTGTTATCACTCAAATCCTTGAAATTTTGCTGGTGAAGTTGTTGATGGCTGCTGTGATAGGTTTCACGTGGTCTTGAGTGTCAGGGAACTCCGGTTGATTCAGCATCGCGCTTCGCCACGACATCGACTCTGTCATTACCCGGGACTCCTAAAAAATAGGAACACATTGCAGATGTAGAACCCAGTCGCTAGAGTTACGCCAACTTTGTGTGGCACTGGATTGTGCGCTGACAATTTGTTGGGCTGTTGCTACTCAATACTGAAATAGCCGCCTGGGAATCGATGAAAACAACTTTTCCGGGGGGAGGGGATAAATCAAGAACTAGTTGCTATTTAGCAGCTTCCTGGACCACACATATTTCTCCGTCATAGTTGTTGGTATATTTTTAGGTACGATATAGGTGATCACAGTAGTAGATTTTGCGTTACCTAGGGTGCACCACGAGGAGGTCTGTTATTTTTACAAACTTCAATTATAGTATGACATTCAAAGACCCGGATTCTAGAGCGCATACAAATCGAATGGAGGTACTAAGAGTTCTGCGAATCATTTGCTTCAAAGTAACCGCCATGTGTTTGGAACATCTGGTTAACTGACAGAATGCATGTGACGGCGACAGCACAAATTTTTCATCAGTAATTTTTTTTTCTGATTTCATTCAGGGAATAAAACGATCATTCCTGCCTCCAACAAATGATATATCATAATAAAACGTAAGTTATTCTTTGGTTTCTTTTTTTTTTTCCTTTTTAAATAATATTGTTTTTATAATTGAAAATCAATATCGTAAACATGAAATATTTTTTTGGCATAATAACAAAACAAAAATCGTGTATTATCTAATAATTCTTGCTTAATTTTAGGTAATAGCCATTATTATCGTTGTTAAAATGATACATTTTTATGAGTTAGCAAAAAAAAGTCACATAATAATTTGGTATAAAAGCTAATCAATAACATTTTTCCTTAATAGTGATAGAAATTTGTCGATAAAACAATAAAATTTGGCGTAAAGGCAATTTAAGCATAAATTTCTTGACATAAAAGTTCAAAAATTTGTCGTAAAAGAATTTTAAAAAATAAAATTACGCTTAGTATTAAAATTTGGCCACAAAGCAATTAATTTCGGAGCAAAAGATTTTTAGGAATAAATTTTTTGCCGTAATCGTGATAAAATTTGGCATAAAAGCATAAGGGTAAAACTTGACGTTTAGCAGCTAATGTTGGCATAATAGCGATTGTTGGCGATGTATTTTGGCGAAATAGTGTTTTAGAAAGACAACTAACTTCGGAAGCTATTTTATTTATTGGTGAATTGACATCCTAATAATGAATTTTGGCATAATATTGTTTTAAGGCGAAAGCTAACTGGCGTAAAAAAAAAAAAAAAAAAAAAAAAACATTCATTATGTTTGTTTATTTGGCGACTTAGCATCCTTGAGATGGATTTAACACAAAGGATACAGGTTTGTAGAATTTTTACCCCATAATTCAGATATGAAATCGTTGTGATAGTAAAATTTAGTGTAGAAAGAAAATAACGAATGCGCATGATATTAGAAAGTCTGCGAGAAAGAGTACTTGGTTTGATCAAAGCAATTTGAATAGGGATCGCATTTCAATGTTTGCTTATTATTGGGTAAATGAAATTGAAATAAAAGTGCTAGCAATGATTTATTGATTTCGAATTAGACGATGACAAATTTCGTAGAGAGGTATGCATGGATTAGTGCTTAAATTTTAAAAGGTATAATTGGAGGTGTTGGAAAATTTGTTGAAAATTATTAATCTAAATTCTATAAAATAGTATAATAGCGGTACACACCTGGAGGAAGCATACTCCAGGCATTACTATAATGTCAGACTATTGGGAGTCATACAATTGCCTTTCACACGAGGGTTTGTATACTTAGCGGTCAACTATAGTATGGCATGTAAAGACACGGATACAGAGCCCATAGATACTTGGTGTGTTATGAGACGTGCTCTTCCTGCCACCCGTCATGTGTCTGAAATATCTGACAGCTATCCGACATAATACATATAGCGTCAACAGTACAAATTTGATATCAGTAGAATTATTTTAGATTTTAATGAGGTAATAAATATCCTTTATTGCCTCCAACAAAAGATATATCAGAATAAAATTTTAAAATCTAGAACAGGGCTCCCCAAACTTTTCAGCCGGCGGGACACATTGTTCACTCCAGTAAGTACCGCGGGCCAAAACCGTTTTAATTTTTTTGCCATTATCTATAATTTCTAGACTAGTCGCCGAGTACGTGCTCTTTGCGAGCCTACTCTTGCTAAACTCGCTGGTTCAATTAAGTACTGCAATTACTATTGTGTGTATCGATACGACCATGACACTTGACAACATCTAATGGTCAAAAGCGGAAATAGGTACATAATATTCTTTATCGCTAACAGATGGCGCTAGTAGTAGTTTTGAAACCGCAGTAACAATTAAACATTCGTAACCTCATTGGTTGGAGAAGGTTCTGGTGTATTTCAATCACTTCGAGTTCGCAGTAATTGAGTATAAAAGGCTAGCGGAGCGACCCCGACTCAGTCTACCTAGGGAAGACGAAAGAAGCGGTACTGTATCTATTGTGAAGTAAATTAGTGCGTAACCCCGTTTAAAGACCGATCTGACCCACGTCCATACGTAATTGTATTTTGATTTTTAACTTGTAATTTTTTGTGTGTGATTTACTAGTATGGAAAAGAAGCGAAAAATAGACAGTGAATGCAGAATATTCAAAGATCAATGGAACTTTCAATATTTCTTGATTGAGTCCAATAATAAGGTGCTATGTTTGATTTGCAGTGAAACCATAGCCGTTCTCAAAGAATATAACATTAAAAGCCATTATGAAACGAAACATTTTCAAAATTACTCAAAATATACAGGAAGTTTGCGGATAGAAAAATTTGAAGCTTTGAAACGCGGATTGAAATTGCAGCAATCTTTGCTTACGAAAGTCAATATTGAACAAGAGGCTGCAACTCGTGCCAGCTTTCGTGTGGCTCTTGAAATCTCAAAACGTGGAAAGCCATTCACCGATGGAGAAATGATCAAAGAATGCATAATTGCAGTAGCCGAAGAAATGTGCTCCGAAAAGGTAAATTTATTTAAAACTGTCAGTTTGTCAGCAAACACCATGGTTTGGAGGGTGCAAGACATCGAAGAAAATATATCACCTTAACTGTCTGACAAAAATGAACATCTTGAGTGGTTTTTCTCTGGCCGTGGATGAGTCAACGGATGTGTCAGATACGGCTCAGGTGTTGATTTTTATTCGAGGAGTAAATAAAAGCTATGAAGTATATGAAGAACTTTTTGATATTGATTCACGGCACGACTACTGGGCAAGATATTTTTAAAGGAGTTGACAATGTCATTAATAAAAAAGAACCTACGATGGAAAAACTTGAAATCTATTACAACTGATGGAGGCAAAAACATGTGGGGTAAAAATAAAGGAGTGGTTGCACTTGTGTCAAAGGCAGTAGAAAATGATGGTGGTTCAAAACCATTAGTCTTGCATTGTATCATTCAACAACAGTCCTTGTGCGGAAAATGTTTGGATATGTCTAAAGTTCTAAAACCAGTCATATCAGTTGTTAATTTCATCAGATCCACTGGGCTGAAACACCGACAATTCCGCGAGTTTATTGAAGATATGGGAAAAAATTATTTACCGTATCACACTGCCGTACGCTGGCTTAGTTGCGGAAAAGTCCTGCAACGCTTTTTTGAACTTCGAGCACAAATCGAATTTTTTTTTTAGTGAAAAGCATCGCCCTCTTACTGAATTACAAAATAGCGAATGGCTATGGAAGTTAGCATTCTATGTCGATTTGACAAAACATATAAACGAACTAAATTTGAGATTGCAAGGAGAAAAACAGGTTCTCCTGATCTATACACTAATATCAAATCGTTTCGGCAGAAAATAATATTGTTTCAATCACAATTGCGTAAAAAATGTTTCACACATTTTGAAACATGTGAAATATTCAGCCGCACTACTGAGACTGAATTTCCCGTCGATTTTGCAGAGTTTTGAGTGCTTTGAAGATAAATTTTGATACTCGTTTCTCAGACTTTGATGACATTGCAAATGAAATTAAGATTTTTCAAAATCCTTTTGATACTGACATTGAAACCCTAGCCCCAGAACTCCAAATGGAAATTATTGATTTACAGTGCAATGATATAATTAGGAACAGATATTAAAACTCATCTTTGTTGGAATTTTATAAGAGTCTTCCACTGATACAATTTGATAATTTACATAAATTTGCTCGTGGGCTGTTTTCTGTTTTTTGTACTACTTACTTGTGTAAGAAAGCATTCTCCAAAATGAAGTACACAAAGAATGTTTACAGATCTAAGTTAACCGATGAGCATCTTAAATCTTTTTTTAATAATTGGTACAAGTAAAATTGATCCACAACCACAAACTATTGTCAGTGAAAAATTTCAATTACATAAATCTCATTAGTATTTTTTTACAAGTGGATACCCCACGGTTTCATTCGCGTTCATTTAGCTTTTCCGTTTCTGAGGGATTTTCAGGAAAAAATCATGTTTGATTCAGGATATATATATATTCCAAACATCGATATACATACATATGCGATACTCTTTACATCAACATAACTACCGAGGGCAACCGCGGGATGTTCACTAGTTTATAATGTTAGTGGGATTCATTTAAATTATTTGTTAGTTGTTATGCTAAAGTTAAATTTTCTGCATATTATGTTTGTCATTAAGCTTTATCTAGCAAGTAAATAAAATCGAGTTATTATCATTCTGTTTTTTTTATCCAACTTATTACAGCAACAATATGCCATTCGCTGTCGCGGGCCGTAGTTTGGAGACCCCTGATCTAGAATACTGTATCCCTGAGGAAGTTGCCATTCTTGCAATCTTGAATATTTCGACAATTTCTTTAGGGTTGCAATACTGTAAATGGAAGAATTCGTAGTTTCATTTTCCGAACAATTGCTATTGCTATTTCGATAATTAGTTACAGAATTCTTACTTGCATGTAAATAAGAACAGAAATATATATTCTTTTAAATAAGTATTTCGATAAATTATTGCGGTACTTACGATTAACGCCACCGCAGCAGAAGTTGCGCCAATAAAAGCTACCAATGCGCCAAAATGAGACTGTTTTTGAATCTATGTTAAACTCTTCGGCCCATTTTCACCGAAATCCGATTGACTACTTTGTCTTATAAATAAAGTGTTTTGAATTTGAAAGTGTTTTATATATTTTATGATTTGTCAAAAAAATTTTAAGTGTAGATTGGCGCCACTTAAAACCGCCAAATCTGTAGCTGCGGTGGCGTTAATACGTAAATACCATTATTGCTTATTCTTATAACGAACATTTGTCGCTGATACAGAACATAAACAATTTTTATGATATTACCACTCATAAAAATAAGGAACAAACAAGAAAAACGATTTTAATTTATTAATAACTTGTATTTTATTCTTAAATAATTAATTTCCTTTTTAAGATGTTCGTTTAGTTAGTATTTTGTGGCAACCGTAATTAGAATTCCCACGGAATATTAGCGTTTTGGAACGTTAGTTAACGTTACAACTTAAATTTTTAATAATTAAAATAAATTAAAAATAATAAAATAATTTCTAAATTTTTAAGAACGTTACAACTTAAATTTTCTGTGGATTTGTGCTGTTAGTCAAGTATTCCATATTCGCTTGTTATGGCAATGCAAGTACAGGAATGAATGAAAGGTGAATGGGATGATGTACGGTATTATCAGCCTGCAGAATGGATGAAAGGGCATCTGCGTGTTTATTTTTATGAATTGAATAAATTGTGTACGAATGTAGTGCTTAAGTATTGCATGGAAAATGAAATTAAGATGATTAAAATGATTGCTATTAAGTATGAATGTCCAAAGTGCGGCTCTGATATGAAATTGGTTGAATGTCTTGATGTTTGTTATATTTACACATTATAAGTGAATGGCAACGTTTATTTTGAAATGTTTAGTTAAGCGAAATTGGCAACGTTATTGTAATTATATGAAAAATAAAGATGGCATGTTGTTGTGTTTTAAAAAAAATGATTGCTATCTTCTTTTTGTCTAGAAGATTTACTTTATTGTGGCGAATCTGGGATTCCAGTAAACTAAGTGTTATTTGCAATCTGTTTATAGAAAGCATAAACTTTATTTTGAAAGAGATAACGTAAGATTATGACTGTTAATACTTCCGTGTGACTTTCGTTTTTACGTTAACTAAATAGTGGCGTCCATGACAGGATATAATGAGTGTCTCGAATATATTTCATGTTGTGAAAGTATTTTAAAAACAAGATTTAAAAGATGTAGCAGAGGAACTTGACTTATTTATACCAGCCAGTATTACGATATTGGAATTAAAAGATTTAATTATAAATATTACAGTATGTAAGAATGATGCTGAATTTGTTAAGGAAATATTGGCGATGGCCGTTGAAGAAAGAAAACAAAGAGAAAGAGAAAAAGATGAAAGATAAAGAAAATCCGAACTGGAAAAGAAGAGCACTTGATAATGAATTAGAATTGGCGAGAATTAGAGCAAGAGAAATTCCCTCTGATTTAACTGAAGTTAGCAACTCTAGACGAAAGTACAATTTAAGCAAAATTGCAGCTTAGACAGTTCGGAGATGATTTGAAGGACTGGTTACAGTTTTGGAGCCAGTTCCAACATATTGATAAAGACGAAGTGATAGCACCTGAAGACAAATTCCAGTATTTAATACAAGCGACAATCGTCGGTTCGAGATCTAGAGAAGTAGTAGAGAGCTTCCCGCTAACCGTAGCTAATTATAGTAAGGCGGTGGAGAGTTTGAAATCTCGCTTTGGGAAGGACGGCCCGTTTTGAAACGTTTAGCGACGAAGAAGGAATGATACGACTGAAAAAAAAATTATAAACAGAAAGGATTTTGAAGATTTCCTCTACCCCGTGGTTCTATCTGCACAGCATGAGGTTGTTAAACGTCTAATATTGAATTTTCCATATTAAGAATTGTATATATTCAAATACTGTTGAACCTAATTCGAGAAAGATATTGAATTTTGAACAGTAGGAAAACTGTTAGAAGCGTTTTGTCAAAGTATGTGGTTTTTCGAAGATATAACACTAAAAACTTAGAAAACCACTTCCAGAAGTGCCACCACCACTTCCAGAAGACCGAATACGTGATGCAGCTGTATTTCAAATAACAGGTGTCGATATGGCAGGTCCTCTTTTCCTTGAAGGTCATAAAAAATGTTGGATCCTGTTATTTACTTGTGCCATCTATCGGGCAGTGCATTTTGAACTCGTCACCTCTGCTTCTACTGACGCATTTTTGATGGCTTTAAGAAGGTTTATTGCACTTAGAAACTGACCAATGACCATCTATAGGGACAATGGCACAAATTTTACTGGGGAAGTCAATTCTCTGAAGAGCGTAGATTGGAACCGCTGTCAAAAGTATAGTGCTTCCAATTCAATACAGCGTAAATTCAACCTTCAAACTGCCAGTTGATGGGAGGTTGGTGGGAGAGACTTATTAGAATTCTAAAAGATCTCTTGAAAATAATTCTCGGAAAGGCGTGCCTTTCTCATGAAGAGATAGTTACCGTGTTGGTGGACTGTGAGAGAGTAGTGAATTCCCGACCATTAACATATATTTCAGAACAGAGTCCCTTATAGCACTCTCTCCATCGATGTTCTTGCAAGACGTTAATGATGGTAGCGCTCCAGATATTGATGACGTGTCGAGCAAAGACTTTTAAATGGAAGATTTAGATACAGGCAAACGCTGCGTAAAGGTTTATAAAATAGATTCAGATCGGAATATCTTGGAGTTCTTGTACAAAAACCTAAAAGGAGAATTTCTAATACGTTTAAGTTAGGCCACGTTGTTTTAATTGGAAGTGATAAACGCAAGAGAATTGACTGGCCTCTTGTAGTAATAACTGAGTTTGTACACCTGGGAAAGATAAACAGGTCCGATTGATAAAAACGAAGACATCACACTGTACTTTATTACACCCTATACAAAGGATTTATTCTCTTGAAATCGATCCGAGTAAAGATTTCAGTAATCCCTTTATAGATCTCGAGGAACGCGACGAGGTGACAATGTCCTCGATCCAAGGGATTTAAGAGATATATCTAAGGGAAAACTTTATTTAGATCAAATTGATGAAGGATATTGGAGTACCAAAATCACTCGAACTGGTCGACATGTAAAAATTCCTGAAAAGCTCAACTTCCAGAACTTCCTTTCACTGATTTTTCGTTGTATTTCACTATTATGATATGTTTCTGAATTGTTAACAATTCAGTGTGGGTTGGTTGGTTGGGGTTTTATGGCACAAGAGCCAGATTTGGCTATGTTGCGCCAAATAAAGGTGCTGTTTTGTAAAATTCGGATGATATTAAAAGTAAATATTGTCATAGGTGTCAAAGGTAAACACAAGACAATATAGAAATGGTTAAAATACTAAAAAGTCAATCTCAATATCGAAGTAAAAAAGAAGAAACATCATGAATAGAGCAATAAAACAATTGTTATCTGAATAGGGTAAAATTGATGAAAAATTAGTAAGAGAAATGGAAAGTTTAAAAATTTCATATAAAAGTAAAGTAGGATAAAATTTGTCAGTCTAAGACCATGTCTTTTACGACGTACTCTACACAGTCGGGAGAACTGCCTGTGGAGAGAGAAGCGGAGTCCGACTCTGAAACGGTTGTTCTTTGGAGGTGGCTTGTTAAATCTTTTTTTGTGTAATAAAATATCTTTAGTTTTGGGATGCAATTTTTTTAGTTGTTTTGTTTGTTTGACGATAGAATCTTTCTGTTTTTTTTTTTTAAATTTTTATCTGTTTTGGTGATTGAGGGTAAATGCACTTGTTGAACGGATTTAGCTTTTGACCTAGCTTTGGTCTCCTGAGGAACAGATTTAAAAATAGAGGGAGAAGATATCAAATTTGCAGACGAAGCAGAGTTTGGGTTGGTTTTGTTTTAGTTGGTGGTTTTGGAGAGGAAAAAGGCATTAAAAGTTTTAGTGGTGGGCAAACAATGCCCGTTATGGCAGAGTCGGTCATGACGGCAATGGAACTAGTCGGCTTACCTATTGAAGGTGTAATAAGAATGTGTTTCTTGGTAATATCAGCATAAGAGATAGTAGATGATGAGGCTATTTTGCGAGCTTCAGAATGAGGTATGTTGCGGGAAATTTTAATTTCCTGAATTTTTTCTCCAATCGCCACTGAGGGCAAGATTTAGATGACAATTAGCAGTTTGAACAGGTAAGTTTTCCACGGTAAGAATTTTTTGAGTGTCCATAACGTTGGCAATTAAAACATCTGAGTGGGTTGGGAATATAAGGTCGAACAGGGCATACCAAGTACCCTGCTTTCACTGTTTTGGGCAAGATACAGCCACGGAACGAAAGAATGACATGTTTTGTCTTGATAATATCAGACCTTTTTTTTATTTCGATTCGGCGAGCAAAAGCAACACCTTGTTCAGATAATCCATCCACTATTTCTTCTGTAGTGCAGTGCAAAAGGTCTGGTTCGGTAATAACCCCTTGAGAATAATTTAGAGTTTTATGAGCGGCAACATTAAATGGGAAATCCAAAAACTGTTTTGCACGGAACAGTGATTTGGATTGTGAGGTATTACATGTTTCAACAAGGAGATCATCAGATTTAAGTAGCCTGACGGCTTTAATATCACCTGCAATTTTTTGTAGCCCTTCGTGAATTTTGAATGGCGATAAGCATTTAAAATTATTGTCAGGAGTAGAAAGTATGAAGAAACGGGTAAAGCCTGATATCCAGCTATGTCTAGAAGTTCTGCGCTGGGGATCATAAGGATCAATATATGAAGTCAAGGAAGGTGAATTAAAGTCTTCACCAGGGCCACGAATTTTCCGTGATAGAAGTCCTGAAAGGAAAAGAATCCAACATTCGGGTCCCAGATCACACCACCAACCATGGAGCCCAACAAGGGAAAGCAAATTCCTGCCTTGGCGTTAACCAGGACCTATCAGAGCCACTCCCTGGAAAGACTTCCACCCTTAACGAGAAGATCAAGAAGTGACCCATCGCTTGAATCCGGAGCAATTCCAAATACGAGGGACTGGAATTGCGAGCCGATTGATAAACCCGGAGACTTAGGCGTATGTCCCGACTATCAGAAGCAGAGGTCAAAGGGATGTGTTGCCCACACCAGAGTCGCAACTCTAGCTGGACTCAATCCCCAGGACCCTCTTTCCCTGGGACACAGGTCGCCACGCACGGCAAACACGTGGGTCAGAAAACTGACATTGTTAGTGAAACCATATATAACACAAACCAATAAGGGAAATAAATATTAGTCTAACTACACACACACGCAATACAAAAACAATTCAAGAAACGAAGTAAATCAAACTGAGAAATGACAAAAACAAATAAAGCAAGTGCTCTGAAGATAACAAAGACAAAAAATACACAGCGTAATGAGACAATGATACGACATAATAAGGAGGTATGTGATCTGGACGATGAAAAAGGGAAAAAAGGAAGACGAAAAGGATGAAGGAAAAGATCACTGGGTAATCCCGGGGTCGTGACACCCAGTACACATCTAAAGAAGATGCTCCCCTGGGGTATTCAGTGTGGGCGAATGTTACATTTACACGTATAATTCAAAAATGTAAATGAATGGCAACGTTTATTTTGAAATGTTTAGTTAAACGAAATTGGCAACGTTGTTGTAATTCTGTGAAAAATAAGGATGGCATGTTGTTGTGTTTAAAAAAAATGATTACTAGCTTCTTGGTTTTTGTCAAGAAAATTTACTTTATTGATACGAATCTGGGATTCCAGTAAAGTAAGTGTTCACTCCAACCAATCCATAGTTTTAATATCTGCAATCAAGTTGACATACGGAGACAGTTCTTTCAACAAATGCTGTGACTTTTTATACGGACGGCTGGAAATCGAGTGAAGGCACAGGGACAGCATTTTGCTCCTTCAAAAATGGAATAAAAATTTCAGAGTGGATGGGTAAATTGAACCCTCATAACTCTGTTTTCTAAGCAGAGCTAATAGCCATCCGCGGAGCAATTAGACATGTATCCACAAAAGAACATGTAAAAATATGGTTTGATAGCCTCTCTGGACTACTAGCTATTTTAAATCCTTTTACACCACATCCACTCGCAAGAGAAATTCAGTGTTATCTCCACTCCAATAAACTGATAAAATTGGGATGGATAAAAGCACATATTGGACATCTCATCTCGGCAATGAAACCGCTGATGAGCTTGCCAAGCAAGGCATATCAAATGGCCAGCCAGTTCAAATAAAAAGTCCCGTTTCAGAATTGAAAGGCTTTTTAAATAATCACCCCCTTTCTAAATGGCAAAAAAAGTGGGATGAAGGATTAACGGGTCGACCTATTTATGAAATTATTAAAATAGTGTCGGTATATTCTGCTGGATGGACAAGAGAGGAAACCATGTTTTTAACAGGGCATGGTCCATTTCCCTCTTACCTACAACGATTTCATCTGAGGGACACAAGCTATTGTTCTTGTGCAGATGTGGGTAATCCTCTTCACTATGCTACCTCCTGCCCACTTACTTTATCATGGCATATAAAGAAACCTTCCGAAGAGAATACTATTCAATGGAAGAATAACATTTTAAAATGCAAAGGGTCTCGATTCAAAATCCGAAGCATGATAATTTTTATTGTGTATCATGTAAAGTAATTAGCTTTATAAAATAATCTTTGCTTGTGTATATATTTAAGGTAACATAACCGTACTATGTTTGCATATTTAAGTAATTTGTTTTACAAAACAATTTATGCTTATATTTTATGTATCAAAGGAAATTTTATATTACAATGTATATAATTTAAGTGGGTGCATCAGCATATTTCTATTTAAGGTAACACCACTAAATTTGAAACAATTCGTTTTCTTTTCATTATTAGACTCCAAATTGTAAAATCAAAAAAATTTTTAATGTGAATACCATTTTTCTAGTTATATACCTAGCATATTTATCACTTATGTAATATCTCCTGCCTTTTTTAATTATTATTATTATTACCTTTATCCATAATTTTGCAGTAACTGCTCCTACCGTCTATTTATTTATTAGCTATTAAGATTTTCTAAATTCTATAATAATTGATTTGATGAATATTCCTTCAGTTCTCTGATTTGTATAATCTCCTATGTAGTGTTTATTGTATTATATTGCTTTTAATTTTTTTTTTTTTTTCTCAAAAATCTCTTACCTAACGTTTTTATATTTTTCACATTTCATATTCCTCCTTCTTCCATTTTTTTTAAATTTTTGATATTTAGTTCTGTTCTTGTATGAATTTTCCCCATTGTTCAGCTTCTGTACCTCCAAAAGTGAATTATGCAAAATTTTTCCGCCTCCATCGTGCGTCCTTTCATTTCACCCACATCATTCCCAAACTGTATAGGGGCAACTAAGCTCTAGGCACAATGATGTGGTGCGGTAGTAGTAGTAGTAGTAGTAGTAAACAAGTGTTATTTGCAATTTGATTATAGAAAGCATAAACTTTATTTTGAAAGAGATAACGTAAGAATTTCATGACTGTTAATAAATGACTTTCGTTTTATGTTAAAATGTTTGTGATGGAAAAGTATGGACGTGTCGAAGGAAAGGAACGAATTGCTCATCAAATTAGAAGGTCAGTGAGAAAGGGTATTTGGTTTGACCAAAGTAATTTGAGTATGGGTCTAATTTTAATGTTAACATAATCTTGGGTGAATGAAATTAGGAGCAAAAGTGCTTGATTAATTTATTGGTTGCGAATCCAACAACAAGAGATTGGCATGAATTTTGTAGAGGTGTGCATTGACAAATGTTTAAATTTTAAGGGTATGATTGGAGGTGTTGAAAGATTTGTTAAAATAGATAAATCAAAATTCGGTAAAAGGAAGTATAATAGAGGTAAACATGTTGAGGATAAATGGGTGTTTGGAGGAACATTGAGATATTCGGATGAATGCATTTTTGAAATGTTAGAAATATAAGTGCGGATGTTTTGTTAGAAATAATAAATAGGAGAATACTTCCGGGTACTACTATAATGTCAGACTGTTGGTCGTCGTACAATTGCCTTTCACATGACGATTTTGTACATTTGATGGTCAACCATAGTATGACATTTGAAGACCTGGATACAGGAGCCCATACAAATGCAATGGAGTGTACGTTCGCTTCATGGCACCCGCCGTGTGTCCGAAGCATTTGATAATTATCTAGTAGAGTACAGTGGGACGACAGCACAAATTTGACATCCACAAAATTTTTATGATTTCATCGATGGAATAAAACGTTCATTTTCACCACAGACGAAGGGCATACTACAATAAAAGGTAAGTTATTCTCTGGTCACTTCTTCCTTTTTCTTTGTTAATATCAATTTATCATTCGAATTCGGCTTCGTAAAGAACATAACTTATTTTTTTTAAATTAAAAAAATTCGGAATAATACGAATAATTTTGGCGAAATTTTATCATAACAGCGATTATTATTTTTGTCCAAACTGATACATTTTTGTGAGTTAGTAAAATAAAATTCCACATAATAATTTGGCGATAAAGCGATTTAGTTTGCTGTAAAAGCAATTTAGGAATAAAATGTTGGCAAAATAATGATATATTTTGACGTTAAAGCTTCAATAAGTGGCGTAAAAACAAACAAACTTAAGAAAAGAAAACATACAGCACAAACATTAAGATTTTACCAGAATAGTGGTAAATTTTGGCGATAAAGCGATATACACAGTCCAGTCATATTAATGTGACCACCACCTACTTTCGACGTCAACGTGAAATAACCAATCACAAAAGGCAGGTGGCAGCACATTGCAGTGGAGTGTATATAAAGGATGTCCCTAGGGCATCGGAAAGCATTTCAGTCGCTGGCGTAATGCAGAAACGTAGCTATTTATCCGACGTCCAAAAGGGCATGATTATTGACTTTCGGGCCAAGGGTGGAAACATTTGGGAAACGGCTAATTTTGTGAACTGTTCGCGTGCCACCGTGGTAAAAGTATACTGTGCATGATAAAACCCAGTGTGCAAACACTCTGCAACAATTGCCGGAAGCATCCAAGCTGGAGGAGGGAGCATTGTGGTTTGGGGAATGTTTTCCTGGCATTCAATGAGTGCACTCATCATTGTGGAAGGCACAATGAATCAGCACAAGTACGCATCTGTCCTTGCGGACCATGTCCAGCCCTGCCTGAGAATTATTTTTCCTCAGAATGATGGCATCTACCAGCAGGACAATGCGAGGTGTCATACAGCTCGCAGTATATGTGCGTGGTTCGAAGAGCACCAGGATGAGTTTACTGTACTTCCCTGGCCAGCAAACTCACCGGATTTAAACCCAATCGAGAATCTGTGGGACCACCTCGATCAGGTTGTTCCGCCATGGATCCTCAACCACGTAATCTAGCGCAGCTGGCCAAGGCACTAGAGTCGGCATGGCTCAACATCCCAGTGAACACCTTCAGAAACCTAATTGATTCTCTTCATGCACGTTCTCGCAGCGGTCCGCTCTGCCAAAGGTGGTTAGGTACTTACGTATAACGCCAGCATTGCGCTAATGCGCCTATGACAAAGCAATCGTGTTGTTCGCACGCACATGCAATTTGGTTTGTCGCTCTACGGTCATCTTCTGTCTCACGAGGGCTTAACAGACCGGGACCTACAGTTTAAAGTGGATTTCGAACCACAACAAACATCCATGGTACCGAACCCGAAACCTGTGGTACCGAGTGCCAGAGAGCTAGCCACTCTGCCATTCAGGCCCCCAAATCTATAAATGTTGGTGATAAAGAATTAACTTTTGCTGTAAAAGCCCTTCAAATAACAAAATTTGCTTAGTGAAAAATTTGGCGATAAATGTTGACTATAAAACATTTCAAAGATCAAAATTTTGAGAGGATAGTGATAATATTTGGCGTTAAACGATAAACTTTGGCTTCAAAGCCTTTTCAGAAATAAACTTCGAAGTAATAGCTATATGGCTACTAATGTTGGCGTAATAGCATTGATTGGCTATAAATTTTGGTGAAATAGCATTTTAGAATGATGCCCAACTTCGGCAGCCATTTTATTTATACTCGACGAGTATTTTTATTACTTGGCGATTTGGCAACCTAGTGAAGGATTTTGGCGTATTATCATATTACCACGCAAACTACATCGCCCATTCATTTCTATGTTCACTTACCGACATGGTAATGTGTTTGGCACAAACGGTACAGGACTCTAGATTTTAGCATAAAATTCAAGTTATTCTCTGGTTTCATTTTTTTTTTTCTTTTCAAATAATGCTGTTTTATCATTCTAATTCGGTATCGTAAGCGACATAAATTTTTTTGGTAGAATAACAAAATATATTCGGCTAAGAATAATTCTGACGTAATTTTAGAATAATAGCAATTTAATATCATAAAAATTAAAACATTTGTCACTAAATCTATCTCTAATAATGTGTCACGATATCAGTGAAATTCGCCTAGTGAAATTCCAGTTACTTCTACTAGATGGCAGTTTCGATTGTTTACTTCCGAGCTGGAAAAGAGCACACAATCACTTTTTATTTGACGCGCTTACGATTCGTGATTCGAATAGACAAGATTGCGTATTACTAAAATGGATCGTAACAAAAGAAGAATCACAATTTTATCGTTGTTTGAATTTAAAGCAGAAAGTTGACGATGTTGGGTGACGAAAAATTTATAAAAACCGAAGATTGCAAGATGCCTCGGATAATATAATAGACGAAATGAGGCTTTCTGATACGGAAAGTTATTTCAATTTTTTACGGATGACACCCATACAGTTCGATCATCTTTTAACACTTGTTGGGCCGGTAATTTCTAAAAAGAATACGAATTATCGTGAATATTCAAACGAAGGATAGACTGGTCCTTACCTTAAGGTATGTGTATGCATTTTTACCATATTCTACTTCATGATCATCGAGTTTAATACTTTTTGTAATTGTTGAGTATTTTAATTTTAAAAATAAATGTGTCAAGATATGCTCCTACTCATAAATTTTGTAGTAAAAAAATTTTATTTTGTTTTTAAAAAATCGGGGAATAACATTCAGCATAAAATATTAATTGCATTATGCAATTTTTTTTTTTTTTTTTTTTTTAATTTTTCATTCCTTAAAATATGTATGAATAAAAACTTAAATTAAGTGTAAAATACTTCTGTTAAAATAATTCTTAAAATATGTATTCAGAAATACTGTTACGGAATTTTAAATAATTATTAATTAAACTACACAAAATAGTTTCATCATTTATGGATAACTTTAATTTTAATGTTTGTAATAGTATAACGTGTAATTCTCATTACTGGGCTTTTCAAATTCTTGGCCAGTGGTGATTTTATGGCAGTTTGTCCTACCAATTTAGAATTGGCCGATCAACTGTAAATCGGATCATCCGAGAGACTTGTGAGGCTCTAGGGATAAATTATATCCCATTGTTTTGGCAAAGCCAAGCAGTGAAAAATGGCTGGCTATTGTGAATAAGTATTTTTCCAAATGGCAATTTCAAATTGCATTGGATCAATAGACGGAAAACAAGTATTAATTCAGGTAAATTATATAGTTATTGCACAATTATTTAAAGTAACTATAATTAACTATTAATTCTGATGATTCACTATTAATTTTAAATAATTGAAATATATTTCCACAATTTATCATTTAACATTTTTTTTTTTTTGGTTATATCTGATATAAATGTAATAAATGTTTTTTATTTTTCAGGCTCCGCTCAATACTAGAAATCAGTACTATAATTATAAGGAGACTTTAACATTATTTTGCTCGCCTGTGTGGATGCTGGCTACAAGTTTGTGCTTCTTGATATTGGGTCGGAAGGCCATAATAGCGACGGTAGTGTCTTTTAGAAACAGTGTCACTGGCCAAACAATTGAATGTAACAAAATCAACATTTCAAATAGTGCAGCATTGCTTTCAACGAAGACGATCATGCCATTTGTTTTCGTTGGTGACGAGGCATTTCCCTTAAGAACTATTTAATGCGGCCCTTTCAGGAAATGCCCTTTCAAAAGAAAGGTGCATTTTTACCGCTTATCAAGAGCTCGGAGGTGTAGAAAATGCTTTTAGTATTATGGCGGCAAGTTTTCGAATATTTCGGAAAAACCTATTACTGCCAATGTGGAAACATGCAATACAATTGTTGCAGCTACTATATGCTTGTATAATTTTCTAAAGCTTGCGGATGATGCCATGCCACCTTTAAAGAGTAGGTACTGTCCTCCTGGCTTTAGTGACACCCTTTCTCCAGATGGAGACACTATTTTAGGTTCATGGAGACAGGAGAAATGTGCACTGAAAACAGCAGGCCGCTTTGGTAGTAATATGCCCACAAAAAGTGCAGCCCAATTGAGGGAAAATTTTATGGAATATTTCTGCAGTGTAGGGCAGCTAGAGTGGCAGGACCACAGTGTGTTAGACACAGGCCGTGCATATTGAATTTATTTTTAGTTTCCTTTAAATAAAGTTTGCATTAACTGATTTTATATTTCTCCTTGTTTATGTTATTTTGCTATTATTTTTTGTTAAAATCATTGTTTATTGCTTCTAAATATGCATAATCTGATTTTGTTAATAGATGTTAAAATTTATATAACAATCAAATAAAAATATCAATTCATATCAAATGTTCCCAAATTATTTTAAAATATGAAATATTATGGTTAGTATCTCCTTTGATCAGCTTTTTTTCCTTTGTATCTACACATTAGTAAAACAGAAATAAATGCATTATTTTTACAACAGAATTGTAAGGATTTGCTAGATAATTTATGTAATACATAAACTATTTTATGCTCTCATATTTTTTTGAAATTTAAATATGAATTTCATAGGATTAATATTTAAATTAAATTGATAAGATAAAAGAATGTTAATTTCTTATGGAAAAGCTACATCGGTGGGAACGCGCCTTAATAGTGAAACAAATGAGGGAATCAAACACAGCCTAGCTCCCTGTATTGGTTAATTCTCTTTCAGGCAGGAAAAATCAGAGGTACATAGAAATCAGGATCAGAATTAGCAAACCAAAGTTTCGCCATTACACCTTCTCGTACATCTCCAAAAGGACTAAAGAAGATCCTGTCCTATAGATGAATCTCGAGAGCCAGCTGACCTAGATCCAAGATTGTCAAAATCCAGCTAGAAAGATAATTGCTATTCTAAGTTATATATCAAATGTAAATGACAGAATAGAGGTTGTGATTTTTGCCCAACTGGAAGTTCCAAAGACTTCATCCAAATGGATAAAAAGAAATGTACGATGGAATCCTATATGCTAACCTTCTAAAGGCTCCTTCCTCACCGAGCCGTGAAGCGACGACGCGCCAAGGTGTCTGAGAAGAGAATTTCTTCAGATGGCGTCACGAACAAGAGACTCTTCCATAACTCCTCCTCCTGCAACCATATAAGGCTATTGTCATATACGGGGATTAAAAAATGTAAGAGCAAGTGATTGTGCAAGCGTATGCACGGCTGTCTGTCTGGCACATGTGTCCTTTCTGGCTGCCTACGGGCATGTGCAAAGATGACATGTATCCTGAAGCAGAAATTATGGCATATGGCAACCGCAACAATGTGACCATGTTTCCACATTGGCACAGTAATAGTTTCGAAATATTCGAAAACTATATACAAAAGCATTTTCTTACACCTCCAGCTGTGTCTTGACAAAAAATACACTCCACAGTTTCCTGGAAAAGGCCATCAATTCTTAAGGAAATTTTCGTCTGTTTAGCTATGGCATGATCGTCTTCGTTGCTTTAATGCTGCTGAGTGTTGTTTTATTATTCAATTGTTTGGCCAGTGACCTGTTTCAAGACTACCGTCTGTCCTCCTAAACCTATCAGGCACGGCCAGCCCTCCACTGACGAGCTAACCAAAAGTCCTCCCTTATGTGCCTAGTCACTTTTGCATTTCTAATGATGGTAGACATAACTGTGTGAAAATGTTAAATGACAGGATGTGAAGCCTCCTTTCGGTATTTAAGGTGTAATTCATCATTCAATGAAAACTCCTCTATTGCTGTCGACAAGTGCATCATCTCTGTTGGTTATTATTGATCTGGCCCAGTACGTAATGCTGCCAAGCTATCAGGATGCTCGGTGTTCTTGATCAAACATTCGACAGGTAAACTGCCATAAAATCGCCGCGTAGAGAAATTTGTATAGTACGATATCTATTACAAGCATTAAAATGAAGTTATCCATAAATGATGAAGTATTTGTGTAATTTAGTGTGGTATTTGAAATTCCGCCAAACATCCTAGAATACATATTACAGAATTATTTGCTGAAATGACACACAATTTAAGTTTATTCATACATATTTTAAGGAATGAAAAATTAAAAAAAAAAATGCATAATCTGTCTTATGCACAATGTTATTCCCATTTTTAAAAACAAAATAAATTTTTACTAAGTATGAGTAGGAGCATATCTTGACATTTATTTTAAAATTAAAGTACTCAACATTACACAAGTGTCATTAGATCATGAGTGATGACAAATGCATACTACTGCCAAGGAAAAGGGCCAGTCTACATCTCTTTCGTTTTGATAATTCGTATTCTTAAGCCAACTAAATGGGCTCGATAATTCCTAATGGGCTAATCGACAAATGACCTTTTCATCGAAAACCTCATTTCAATCTATTGTATCCTGATTTCACGTCTGCTCTTTGTTATCCGTACAACGCGTCTTCTGTCAGATCACGGAAATCATCGCCGTCAAATAAAAAAGTGATTGTATCTTTCTAACTCGATGGCAATCGAAAACTCTATAAATGACTTCTCATGTTTTGTGTAAATTAGTATATTATTCCCAAAATTACGTCAGTTAGCCAAATATATTTTGTTATTCACCAAACATGCTTTGATACCAGCTAAAGCAGCAGAAAAAAATGAAACAAAGGCTCAAAAATCTCAGAGTTCCTCTTTACCCTCATTTACAACCACCATCATCGATAAAATGTTCATAGAAAATGAACATTAATATTGCATGTTAACCGCATAAAATACTAAATACTCTGTCGAGCATAAATAAAATGGCTGCCGAATGAGCATCATTCTAAAAATAACTACCACCAAATTCCTGCCAATCAATCTTATTGTATCATATCAACCATCGGTTATTTCGAGCAATGTTTTATGAACACAAGCCCTCGTTATCACCAACATTAGTGGGGAGGATGTGGCGCTCGGTACCTCGCTACGTGGATGTTTGTTCAGCCGAAACCCCTCGTGAACAGCGATGATGCGGTACTGACTACAAAGCGCAGGCTTTGCTGAAACCTTTGCTGCGGTGGCGTTGTACCCAACCACCACTGTTGAAACGGTTCCTGCAGCTGAAGGTGTTCACTAGATGAAACCATGCCGGCTGTGCCTTGGCACCGTGGTTGAGGATCCATGGCGTAACCTGTTTGAGGTGATTCCACAGGTGTTGGAGTTTAATCCGGTGAGTTTGCTGAGGCTGCCGGCTGTCCTGTTTCGCGCCCGTCGCACGGCGATGTCGTGCTGGAGGATTAGCGGCCCTTTCTGTGATGGTGCATGTGCCCGGCCAACCCGCTTGGATAACTTCCGGCTGATATTACGAAGTGTTACTGAGCATCATCGCAAACATCACCACGGTGACTTTGTTCCTGGCACTCCGCGACCCGGTGCCGTTGATGGCGTGTGATCTGTTTGGTTATATCGCTTTTATCTTGCAAAAAATACCATATCTAATATTTGGCATGTTCTTTCTTAAGCTGTTCTGCGCCGCGGCTTTAACGTCAAAAATATCGATGATTATTCTAAGTGCTACAGCTAAACTAAATCGCATCTTCAGATATTCATATTTTATAACTCTAAAATGTGTCAGTTGGTTCAAATATAGTAAGACTCTTAAAATATTAGTATTATTCGAATTTTATTTAAAAAAGACCTAAGTTGCAGTCCATTCGAAACAAACGTCTATGCAAGAAAAGGAAAAATGACAGCCGATAATCATAAAAAAATTTTTGTCCAGAATTGCTATGCGAAGTACTGGCGACTACATCCCGGGCATATCTTCAACATGGTTGACCATCAAGCTAACACAAAAAATCGTCGTATGAACGTATTGTCAATCTGACATTATTGTGCCTTTTCTTTCTTTTTACATTTTGTTTATCTGACAGCCAAATCTTTCAACACCACCAATCACCCACAAAGCCCCAAACATTGTCAATGCCTCCACAAATTGTCTGTTGTTGGATGCAACAAATTGTCAGGGCTTTGCTCTAATTTCATTCGCAAAAATTACTCACACAACCTTTCCATAGACCTTCAAGCGGTCAAGCAAACTGCACACACCTGCATGACCTTTTTCCTTCGACACGTCCATACTTTCCATCTGGGCTGACTGGCATAGTCACTGTGCTGATGCCCTTGCACCACATCATTGTGCCTAAATAGTTGCTGGACAGTGTGTGGCCTGAGGACACCACGTGGAAAACAGCCACCTTGAAGGCTACAGAAAAAACAGAAAATGTCTGAAAACAATTTCTATCAGGTAAAAATGAACATTGAAAAAAAGGTAAAAAGCTGCAAACTGCATGGAGACCCTTACAAAATGTTCATCAAATCATTGACCCTGGGAGGCTAGAAGATGTAATAACAATAAATAATGGACAACAGGAAACAGGTATTACTACAGTATATGGAGTTGAAAATAAATATTCTAATAATATTTTAAAAAAAAGTGATCATTACCAGGTAAAATACATACAGGCCTGCTAAATGGTATTCAGTAAAAAATTTTTGATTATTTGGGTCTAACTGTGAAGAAGGCGAAGAATTGTTTCAAATTTAGTATTTAAATATGCTGATGCACCCAGCAAGTCGCATATCATTATGGCATATAAAATTTCATGATATCCCCCATGCACAACATAAATTGTTTGTAAACAAATTACTTAAATACGGAAGAACAACACCACAGCAAACACAAACAGATGTATATAAAGCTAATGCTACATGATACACAATAATAAATTATCATGCTCGAGTTTGAATCAGCCACCGCATTTTAAGATTACATTCTTCCGTTGTGTCGGAAAGGTTTTTATCTTCTCGCCATGTTCGACGAGAAGATATAGTGAAAAGAACATCTGCACAAAAGAACAATAACAATATTCTTCATCAGTGCAGTCATTGATAAAAGAAGAGCAGGTTACTATTAAGCATGGTTTCTCTCTTGTCCATCGGCTATCCTGACACTAATTTGTGAGACAAACAGATGACGTTGTCCTTTCATCCCCACTTTGCCATTTAAGGGGTGATTATTTAAAAAGCACTATTGAAGGCAAATGGTGCTGGCTGTTTGCCTTTGCTGGCTCAAGCTTTCATGTGATTTCAGTTTATTGAGTGGAATTTCTTTTCCAATTCTTGTGAATAATGATGTAAAAATTTAAATAAACAAACCAGATCCAAGAGAGGCTATAAGTACCACAGTTGTCTGAACCTTCACTTGGGGCTTGTAGCTCCAACAAAAGCCGGGAACATGAATTTCAACCCCACATATAATTACATTCCATTTTGAAGACAGCTACCGTCCGAAAGTCACGGCATTTGTTGGAATTTGTCTCCATGTGTCAACTTGGACCACAGATAATCAAACTTAGTTGTTTGACTACTACTGAATCATCGTAGTAGCACTGGAATTATTTGGCGTTATGACTACTTAGCCTAAGCAAGCGTTCATTACAAGCCCTTAATTATACGTGTAAATGTAACATTCGCCCACCTGAAGATAATGGCTTTAGATGTGCGTATCCAGGTACAAGCAATA